>JAXCEF010000138.1:0-120321 GCA_037178605.1 Colletotrichum euphorbiae
TCCTAGTTATCCTAGTGAGGGTTAATCTCCTTCTTATAGAGGTACCTTAAGTAGTTAGCTAGCTCTAATCCAGTTCCTTCAGATAAGGTGTTATTAATTTCAAACAAGGTTTATTTAATCCATTTTTCTACTTCTAGGTTTAGCTACTATTTATTAGTTATTATAGCAGATAGTTCATTCTATTCAGCTCTTCTAGCATAATAGAGCTCATCTCATCATTCTCAAGAGGGCTATATCTCATAGTTCTATATAGGTTCTCTTACTACTTAGTCTTTTATTTTATTATTAATCTACTAGATTTACTCAGGGTTATCCCTGGCATCCTGTTATCTCTCAATATAGGCTTATAGTAACCCAATCTATTATTACTATATAACTTCTTCAGGTTGCATTCTTACTCATAGCTTACATACTTAAAGTCCTTATTATAGCTTAGTAATACGGACTTTATTATTGATTTCAATATCCACACCTAAGGGTATATATAATATTCTATTAAGTTACTCATTAGCTTTCCTCTCTACCTTTAAGTAGGTTCAGTATCCTACTACTAAGGTACATATAGGTGCTAGGGGGACACCAGTAGTATTATATCCTAACTAATAAGGGTTCTTTAGGTACCACCCTACATATTCCTTATAATCTAAGTGGGCTCCACACTTATTATTATAGCAAGTAGTCTAATAAAGTTATTTATAAGGTGTGGTTTTAATAGTGAGGCTTACTTATCATTTCTCAGGTACTAGTTAAAAGCATTCTTTCTTAGGGGATCAACATTTATAGGCTAGATATCCTATCTTATTATAGTTATAGCATTACTTATCTTTCTTCTAGTTATCATTCCACTTACTGTTTTTATAGGCTACACTAAGGTCCATAGGTCTACTATAGTATCTATAGGCAGTAGTATACTAGGGGGCCCTAGGGTTATACCTATAATTAGAGGTTTATTTAGCATAATAGTTATTACTAGATTAATATAAATTACTCTTTCTTCCATTATTATTTCATCCTACTTTATTATTCCAAGTAGACTATCCTTTATATTAAAGGCATCATTTATAGAGGCAGTTATCAATTTTAACCGCAATATCCACATATTAGTAGAGTTCTTCAGGGCAGTTAAGTCATATAAGCTCATCCTTAACTTCTTCCTTTAGGCCTTAATAGAACTTAGCCATCAGGGCTTCTTCTCCCTAGTCTAGCTTAAATAAAATCTACTGAAACTCAGCAGCATACTTACTAGCTAATCCTTTCTATATAAGATTAGTAAGTTTACATTCAGCAATTCATTCTTCATCTAGGCTTCTAAAAGCTTCCTAAAGTTTCTTCTCAAACTCACTATACTTCCCAAATACTTTCTAAGTTTCTTTATCTTACTAGTTATACAGTCTACCTAATTAGTCCCTCATTAATAGTTCAAACTAGGCGAGGGTATCTCCCCTGAAAAAGAATATAGCTTAGTGAACCTTTATAGTTTCATCTTGAAATAAGGCGGCATAATAATAAAGGTAAGCTTAGGTACAGGTGAGAAATCCTTAAAGGGTTCCTAGCTCTCCTAAGTATAGAGCAAGTTCTAGGTATTTAGCCTTAGGTCCATATTGGGTAACTAGCTGCGCGTTTTCCTATCAGAGCTAGAGGATCATATCATACATCTATTAAAGGCTCATTATTTCCTAGGTATTTATAGGGGCTATCTAGGCCTATTAGTTATTCGCAGGTCTCAGGGCTATAGGTTATATATTCCCAGCACCATTAGCTTACTACACATTATTATTAGAAGTCAACATAATTCCTATCTTATACTATTTAGTAGCATCAAAGGTCAACTTACTAAACAGGAGCAATCAAAATATTATAATTAGCTATCTAATAATAGGGTTCTACTAATAGAAGCTGAGGAATAACACTAAGTTAATAATATAGTCTTACTATACTATATTACTAAGTAAATCTTAGGGTTCCAGAAGTATAGTAATCAGTCATAATCCTCATAAGGGGGTCGCAATATAAAATAAAGCTAAGAGTACCATTAGGGTAATCACGAAGTTAATTACTAAAGAGCTATAGAAATCTATTCCTAGGAGTCCCAAGTCCATACTATATACAAGTCCCAAACAGTCCCTAGTCCTACTATTAGGCAATCACCTCTATGCATCAGTAATTGCAATCAGTTAGCAAGACCAACTAATCACTAAGCGCTTCCTTCTGCGCTCCACTAATCATTCTTTATCTTATCATCACATAACTTATACCATAGTTCTTCCGTGCCGTGGGCATCCCTAGTGTTCCCGTGATCCTGCAGTACAAATGTCCTGTCCTAGTCGTCTAACGCCTAGGTGGGTTGGTTGGTTGTTATCCTTGCATAACGGGTCGTAACAATAGATTACTAGCGCGTGTGTTTATATAGAATCTTAGAAACCTAAAGCATTATTGCTATAAAGCGCTTCTTAGAGGCTATAAGTAGGTATATAGCGCTCTCTTAGATATAAAATACTTTTATTAAGATTATTATAGCTAAATAAATAGGCGGTAAGCTATCTAATTTTATTAAGGCAGTCTATATTTTAGCGCTTGAATTCTATAGAAATTGTGATAAATTAGTGCTCTCTTAAGCGTATTTACTATATTAGTAGGACTATTTAAACCTACTCTAACTAAACGTTTCAATTTAAAGCGAGATAATAATAAGTATGTTATGAAATAGAATAATAGGTATTATATTTATTACTCTTATAGGCGCTTATATTACTAAGCAGCTTAATATTATAAATAACTTTTCTTTATAATTTAGCCTAATAAAGCTAAATGAATCATAAGAGTTTTATAGTTAGATAAAGATATTACTCAAGCTACTCTAAATAATAATAAGTTTACATACTTTTATAAAATTAAAATAGTGGGGATTCATTTAGCTTACTTCAGAGTATTTAATTGATATAGTAGTATACTACTATTATAGATAGAGAACTATTCTATCAACCGCTACTAGACTATAGTATAAAGACGTGAGGGGTACTACTAGTAAGACAAGACGCCTCTTTTCACGCTAATAGCGAATTTTATAGTTGAGATAAGTTGGAGTTAATATAGGGAAAAGCGGATTCACTTTTTACTGTAGTCTAGTAGCGGTCGATATAATAGAGTGAGGCTCTACTTATTTTATTATAGATAGAGGTTTTAGAGCAAGGCTCTTCTTATTAGGTGTGAAACCTCTTTCTGAGCGTGCTGCTCCCTTTATTATTAGCTGGCCGCGGAACTCCTGTAGTGCTAGCCCTAACCCTCTTATTATGTGGGACGCTACCTATTTTGCTGCTTAGGCGGACCGCCCTTATTTAGTAATTAAGCGAGCTTCTCAACCTGTATCTAGATGCGAATAGCTGTACTTCATATTTAGCTTCATATATATACTATAAGGCTGGGGAGGTATATTGTGAGGAATAGGGTCTACTTGCGCGGTCCTAAGCTCTCTAAAGGGGGTGTATATATCCCTTTATCCTGCATAACCCTATGTTAGTCTCACAAAAGACTGGTACCAGAAGGTAGGGGATAAAACAGAACTCGAAAACAGTGGTGATATTAATAATATATTAAGAAAGAAGGTATTTAGAAGGGTGGCTAGCGAAAAGAGGAACAATATAGTAGACTAACGAGGTAGGTCACGTGACTACTATGTCAGGTAACTGAGGTCATATAACTACTATAGCCGAATCCCGTTCCTGCCCGCTAGGCCACAGGCCCAACACTTAGGTTAGGTCCAGCTAGGCAAGTATCCTAACACTAGCAGTTTTTCTTTTATACTAGGATTTAGTCATTACGCCTATCTAAATTCACAAATTGAATAATTTATTTTGAGGCCATTTTTAGCCTCAAATTAAATCAAAAATAGCTATATTTAGCTATATTTAAATCCTCTAAATAGCTATAATTTAGTCTAAACAATTTAGTATAAATAGCTACTAATTCTATTCTTCTAGAGTAGTAGCAACTGCCCATAATTATTACTCTATTCCTTCTACTATTTAGGTTACCTATTTCTCTATTCAAATCATTAGTTTATTCCTATTAATCAGCTGGCATAGGGCGCTATTTAGTAATACTTTTATAAATATATTAGCAGGGTTATCTTCGCTATTCACCTAGCAGATTTTAGCAAGCTCGCAATATTTATACAACTAATATAGAGCTATAATATCTATTATAAGCTACTTCTCTTCTATAGTACTAAGCTTCACTAAATACTCATATAGAGAGTATAATTTAGTATATATAACAGTGGGGATAGAGTTAGTAGTACCTAGCTAAGTAGTAACTTAATAGAGAGTTAATATAATCGCAAAAGCTAAGTCAGCACTAGCAACCATAGCATATATTGGGATGGGACAGGATGGCTTGGCTGCTCAGTCAGCGGAGTCACAGGCCCACTGTCAATGGGGTCTAAAAGCGGAAGACTGCGATGCGGGGAGGGAAGGAGGGAGGGCACGTCCTTCACGTTTTTTCATCATCATCATCACTATCAATAATAGTCTTTTCGGCCTCAAGAGGCTCATACCCTAATAATCCGATATACGATTTCCACGATATCTCTTTCATTTCAAGCCCAATTCTTCCCATTCTTTCTGATTAGATCTGCGAATCGCTACGCGCATCTTTTGAGCCTACCTTTATTATTCCTATCCGTTCGTGGGTAGTGTTGTGTTATTTGCTATCTTTGCAGTCCCCACCGGGCTCCTGCTCTTCCCAATATCTTCGCAAATAACTATAGCCAATAAGAGCGCTATTACTATAAACTCTCCGAGACCAACTTCCCCTCGCGCAACGCGCTATTTCGGCATATTCGCAAACCTTCGCCATGTGTGGGTGTGGGCAAACCCTACCCTACATGAGTTAGTACTCTTCTAAAAGATTCTAAATACCCTCATAAGCTGACTGCTAAAGTAGCCGAGAAGTCCGATCCCCTTCCTACAGAGTCTCTACCGCGCTACTACTCTTACTAGCCTAGCTGGGGCCTAGCTAGGCCGCCTCCCTTCTCACTACCTTCACTTTCTCCGCCTTTACTGCTATCGCTATTAGAATAATAGAATACTAGAGGTGTAGAGGGAGGCCTTTAATGGCTAGCAAGGTTATGGAGATAGAGAAGAAGGCCTTTAATACCTATTAAGGGCAAAATAATAAAAGCATAGAGGAAGGCCTTGAGAAGGATTTGATTTATATCGTTTTGGGATTTATAAATAACTTCGTTTTTATATCGTTCTATATAGGTTAAGCGCGCCTAGCCACAAAAGAAAAGACTGCCAGTGTCGCAATAACCCCGTAACCCATAGAGTAGCAGGATAGGCACTCTGCGGGATACAATATCATACGTGCATATATATATCACGTGACCGTATTCGCAGTATAATATGGATATAACACTACTGCCCACGTAGCCATTTATATCTTAGACACACACACACACTCGCACTTCAGAATAGCTTCAATACGAACAATACGTATTAGGGCTACGCGCGCGTACTGTCACCCTACCCGTGTGCAAACCAACATTTTCTTTAAAGGTAGAAAAAGCTACTATACTAAAGCTAATTATATTATCTATCTATATCCTAATAATAGCAAAGTGAGGGCTTAAACTATTAACAATAAGAAGATAGGAGTTAAATATAGAGCTAGTTATCTATAGCTTTTCATAATAATAAGTATTATAAGTAGCCGACTAATAGGTCCTAGCGTTAGCAATCCTATATAGCGGTTTAATAATCTTTATAATAGTACTAGAGGGGTATTAATTACAAATTTAATTAGGAAGGTAGGCGTAAATATCTTGCATAAGAGTTATCTATGATTAGATATATACTTAGGTAATATCCCTAATCTAAATCATATAGTTAGGGAGAGAAAAAGTAATATTAAGAAGAAGTTAGGTCAAAATCCCATACTTATTAGTATTACTTATGCTATAAATAATAAGATAAGACTTTTTGAAAGGAATTATAGTCTTATTTTTTATCTTATTAACTATATAGAACCTAAAAAAGCGCCTATATTACTTAGTTAGGTCAAAGATTTTAAAGCAAAAGACTTCTCACTTCAAAAAGATATTAATCTCCTTTTTGCGGGACTTTTAGAAGGGAGAACTATTAGCAATAAGTTTACCTAACTTATAGAGAGCTAGTAAAAGCTTCTAATTCGCCTTCTCTTTAGTAGAGACAAATATTATGGGGTTATTAATCTCTTATTCAAATACGCGTAAAAACGTAAAATTAGTAGTAATTAGGGTCTTTTTAGGTCTTTCTCCACGCTAGGGCGGAGGAGTGGGGTTAGAGTTAGTGGGGAATATAGCTAGAGTAGTTGTGGGGGAGTTAGAGTTAATAGGGGATATAGCTGGGGTAATCGCAGAGGAGTTAGCAATATTAGGGTCTTTGGGATTGGGATTGATATAGAAGGGCTTAATAGTAGTAGAGGAGAAGTCTTAAGCACTATAAGGTAATTAGATAGTAACTATTTCGCCTAAAATAGTAATTGAATAATAGAGGCCCTACTATTTATTTTTTTCATAATATATCTATATAAGGGACTATAATAGTAGTCAGATAACTTTATTAGTACTAAGCCTATTATAGGCGCCTAGCGTATTAGCAACCTTATATATTCAGTATGCTCTTTATATAAGTTATCTATCGCAGCCTTAATAGCTTTAGCATAACCTATAATATCTAGCGAAGAGGAGTTATAGCTAATATATAAATAGGCGCTAAAGACGAGAAGAGTTAAAACAAGGCTATTAGAGCTAGTAGTATTATTAATAGCCTTAATAGCTATTTAAAGGACTAGGTTAAGTTTAGCGCGGAGTAGTTCCTGTTAAATAATAGTAAAAGCGCGCTAAAGAGGGCCATAATATCGCTCTATTTTGCCGATTCTATAGTAGTCTTCAATAGGTATAACCTTAACTATAATAGCCATAGATTTAGCGTTATTTTTAAAGACTTTAGCAACGAAGTTCAAGCTAGCATTAGTAATAATACAATTAAGCGGGCCTTAGTAGACATAAATCTAGCAAAAATAAAGGGTCTCCCAGGTTATTTCAGTAGATAAGTTAGGAATAAAGTATGCAGTATTAAAGCCTATAGCAGTATCAACAACGTACAAAGTAGCTTTACCCTCAAGGTATACGACGTTACAGACAATTTTATAGTTAAAATAGCAGTTATCTTTTAGCAAAAGTTTAAATCTCTAGGGGGCTCTAGCATTTAATTAGGAGCATTAATAGACCTTAGTTAACTGCTTAATTACTGCTATTTGAACGGAATAATAGCCAGCACGGCTTAAAAGGGCTGCTAACTTAGTAACAGATAGGTAGCCAAAACGGCGGTGCAGATAACAAAGCTCAGTATTAATTAAATAACGAGTTAAAACCTCTTTGTTATCTAATAAGAGCCAGGTATAGCCCTATTTGCAGATAACTAGAGCAGCGATATTGCCCTGAAATAGATAATTATAGAGGTTATTAAAATAGATACCCATTCAATATATATCGCTCAAATACAATAAGAAAGAGATATTTGCAGGTATAATATAAAATACTATATTACTAAATATAGTATTAACTATAATAGTACTAAAAGAGTCCTTAAATAGCCTATCTCTAAAGCGCACTCTCGCTTAGCTAGCATTCGCTATATTAACTGAAACAAGTTAAATACGCTACAGTGGGGTGTCAAAAGTATTGGCCACCCCACTAGTTTGCCAGCTACCCGCATTCTAACCCTATCACTTCAAGAGCAAATTATAAAGCTACTACTATGCGGGTTGTGATGAAAATATATTTGATTTGTAGCTAAAAAGTAGCCCTTTAGTATCTTATATACTATCTCTTAGCTTTGCGAACTGCTTTAAGTCGCTGCGGTAGTGAATTAATTAGGTACTGAATCCGGCCCTGAGGGATAGCTTTCTATGCTACCTCAATTTGCCGCTTAAATTTATTAATATTAAGCTCGTTTTGTTTTAAGTTGAATAGCCTCAGGGAACATCTTCCAAAGGTTCATCTTTATCATCCGCCAACAGTGCTTAATAGGGTTGAGATCAGGCGAATATAGGGGCTAGTTAATCTAGCTTATGCTCTTTATAAATATCTACTGCTTTGTTCGTTCTGCTATATAGATAGGGGCGTTATTTTAGATAAAATAGCGCGTATTATTATAGTTAGGGCTTAATTCTTTCTCTAAGTAGTTAATATAACTATTAGCTATATAGCTATTATATAATAACTCTAAATTATAGTTGAGGAAGACTAATTTAATATAGCTATCCCTCTATATTATAGCCTATACTATAATAGATATATTTACTTTTATATAACTCTTGAGGTTAATAAACTTAGGCTGCTAGTACTTATAAGGTAGCTTAATACCTATTTAATAGGTATAAATATATTATTTTAATAAGAGGACTTATTAGAGAACTAACTATAGATCATAATATATTAGCTTATATAGTAATATAGAGGGTATAGATAAGAAAGGATATATAAGTACTAATTCTTTAACTTTAGGTAGCTACTTTAGTAATAATTTAAGCTGCTTAGCTGCTGCTTCCTTTGTAATGTAGGGCTGCTTCATAGCCCTCTATGTTTGGTATCCTGATGTGTGGAGAGTCCTCTTGATAGTGCTGAGAGAGACTGGAGTAGATATGACTATAAGAAGGCTCTAGTAGGTGCAATGATGATCCTTTTTAGCAGCGCGCACTAGAGTATACTTCTCTTGACGCGTTAGTATAGAGGGATGGCCTTTGCGACTTCCTGAATCAAAAGTGTGATGTTTTTCATAACGTTTAAGAGTATGGGTAATAGTACTACAGGAGCAGTTAAACGCGTCAGCAATAGAGGCCTTCGTCAGCAATAGAGGCCTTACTTTGGCCGCAGTAGAAGGCTATAGTGATTGCGACGCGCTCGAATGGAGTAAGTTCATCGCGAGTACTTCGACTTGCCGATAATTTAGTACCAAATGCGCGTAAATTGGCCTCTATATACAAAAGTTGTGGTAGTTGGTAGGTTGAGGGATAATTGTGGGAGGATGCGTTGAGGCGTAAAGTGGTGGTGGGGTGGCCGATACTTTTGACACCCCACTATATAAAGCAACAACTTACTATTAGCTAGCAGTAGATATACTAGCTACGCCCAAGTCTAGCATAATACCCTAGAAACCTTTCTCAGAATATCTACTATTAAGCATAAATAAATAGTAAGGGGTAGCACTAGAGGTGCTAGATAGAGCAAGCTAAGTAGAGGACAAAGTAGAATAGAGTACTAGGTTAGCAGTAAGGTTAATACTCATAACTATATAGAAAGTAGCTTAACTTAGTAATAATTTAACTAATTTATTGCTATTAATAGTAAAGGAGGTCTTAGCAACAAAAGTAGTAAATTCATAAGAAGGAGAAGAAGGTTTTAAGGGGTCTAAATCCTGGGGATCCTACTAGAAGAAGTACTTAACCTCAGTATTAACATTATGTTCGCCTTCAGGTTTATTATTACCCTCAAATTAGAGAAAAAAGGCAATAAAGTTTTCTTTAGTAACATTCTACAAGTACTTAGCATACTTAAGCTTAAAGTTATTATACTCCTTATCTCTTTCTTCCTTAGAGTGCTTCCACAAGAAACACTCCAGCTTACAGCATATTCAGCATCTTCAGCCTTAGCAATAACTAAATGACTTATAGCAAAATTATTATTTTTACTAGTTTTAGCAGTATTTACTACTATTATTCTTACAAAAGTTACCTTAACTACCTTAGAAGCATCAATCAGTATATATAGCGTTATTTTCAGTAAGTATAATAGTTATAGCATCCTCATATATTTCATCTGTAGTAAATTAAGTAATAAGGCTTTAATTTATATAAGAGGCTATACTAACAGCTAAATAAAGGGAATTATATAGATCTTAGAGATTAAAAGGGCGCCAATATAGCATAAGTTCGCATTCTCAAACTCCCTAATAGGCACTTTAGATCTTGTAGTATAGAGGCTTATCTCCATTATATTCCCTACCAAGAGCGTGTTTAATAGTAGATAAAGTCTTAAATAGGATTTCAAGGTTCTTAGCAATAGATTTCTCAGGGTTTTTATACATAAGGTTAGGCAATATAATATTATCCTAAAGGTCCTCATTAATAATATAAAATTCCTCAGTCTCAAAATACTCTTTCATCTAGGCAACTATCTTATAGTAGAGGGGCTAGGAGAAAACAGGGGCAATATACTAGAAGTAGTACTCTTAAGTATTACCCTTCAATATAAGGGAAAACGCTTCAGCATACTATTATATATTAATACTAGATTTAGCATAACAATCCTTAAAAACTAGCAATTTAGACTCCAAAACATCTAACTTACTACTACTATACTTAAGGTAGTTATTATTATAGAATTTAGCGAGACTCTTAAGTTAGCATAAGGTAGGGGTATTATTAGAAAGAAGTAGGAGCTAGCGGGGTTAGTAGTTATATAGAGGAGGGCTCTAATTAGTTAATTTACTAAAACTGGAGTTAAGATTATTTTAGGTATTATTTTTATAGTTTTAACAGGCAAAAATCATAGCAGATAGCCACGCTAAATAAGCTGAGGCTAAATAGGCTGAGAAGAGAATAATTAAGCAGGGGGCTATTATATAAATAAAATAGGGTCGACTGAGAGCTCTTGGGCAGGAGTTATAGCAGGAATAGGGGCAGTGGATTTAATAGTATAAAAATTAAGCCTAAGTAGCTAAGTTAAATTATTATAGAAATCCTAATTATGCTTATATCTTATGATAAGAGCAAGAAAGAGCGATTTAATAGAGTTAAAGTCCTCTTTAGTCTATAGGTAGTATTTAATCTCTTTAATAATAATAGCGAGGTTATTCTTAATTTAGCAATACTTAGGTGAAATAAAGACTCCATTGAGGATAAGAACTTTCCTCAGGGCTTTAGTAGTAATAAGATCTATATATCTAAAACTCTTAATAATATCTTAGAAGTCTTCGCTATACTTAGCCTATAACTAGTAACCTTAAAGTCCTAATTCAAGGTATTAGCTAATATAATAGCAGCATAGCTAGCAATTTTAGCAGGGTCTTGCTCCTTAGGGTTCAAGTCTTCAATATTACTATAGGTATCTAGGTTAATAGTATCTATAAAATCCTAAAGAACTAGAATAATAGATTAATATTAAGGGATTAAGCTCTTAGATTATTAAGGAGAAGATATAATAGGGGAAAAAGTAGGGGAGATATTATTATCTATTATAAAATAAAACTATATTTAGAAGTTAGGAATAAGAGGGTTCATAAGCTAATATTAGCATCTTATACACAGGTTATCCACCCTAAGCCGCAGCTTTAGAGCTATAATCTATATATTAGACGACTTATAGATACTACTACTAATCTCCGTCTTACTAATACACCTTTTTATAGTCTTCTTAAGTAGGGCTTCCTAAAAAGGGCACTTCTTATGAGGGGCTTCCTAAAAAAGGGATTTTTTCTTTCTAAAGAGGGGATCTTGCTTCCTAAAGAGGCTTCCTGAAGAGGAGATCTTTCCTAAATAGAACGTCCTAAAAAGGAGATTATTAAGAGTCTTAAAGAGTTTATTAAAGGTCTAAATTAAGAAGTAGTCTTTTAGAAAAAGGGATTTAATAAATAGATACGTATAAGAAGGGGATTATAATAAAATAATTTAAGTAGTTTTCTAAAAAAGACTTAGCTTAGCTGTTTCACTAGAGAAAAACAAGTGCTTTCAATACGTTAATTAATAGTACTACTAGACCTTTACTACTAGTAAGGTATTATTTCCCCAAAGGTACTCATACCCCGCTAAACCCCAGATTTAGCTAATATAATAAAAGAAGGATAAAGGATTTAATAGAAGACTCGCAGGCCAGTAGGCTAATAACACCTCAAACATAGGTTAACTACTCTAAGCCGCAGCTTTAGGGCATAATCTATTTATTAGGCAAATTACTACTAATAGACTTCCTGTCGGTCTTCTAAAAGGGCAGGAGGGGGGGGTGTTAGAAAGTAATAAAAAACAGCAAAAAGAGGCTGAAGAAGGAAGAGTTTTGCTGCTAAAGTTATTAGTTATAGATAGGAAGAAGTTTAAAGAGGAGTAGGTAGTAGAGAGAATATATAAAAAGGAGGGGGGGGGGCTATTGTTATTATTATTAAATAGGCCAAAAAGATAGCTAAAAGATAGCTTAAAAGAGGGCTTAAAAGAGCCTTTTGCGCATTATTAAAATAAACAAACCTAATAAGGCAAAACAGAAAGGGGGGGAGGTTAGTTATAGCTAAATAGCTTAAAAGAGAGCTTAAATAAGGCCTTTTTAAGCGTAGCAAAACAGACAAATCAAACAAATTCAATATCAGGCCGAAATACTTATTTTACGCGGGCGGTCAGGGCTCACTGTGGTTTCGGAAGGCGCGTTTATAGCAGCAAATTGGCGTAGTTGCTGCGATATCGACGTGGTTACTGAAACAGCGGGCGAAATAGCTAAAATAGCAGGTAGGTAGTAATATTAAAAGTCTCTCTTTGCGGGCAGTCTCTACAGGCAGTTAGGGCTCACCGCTTATTATTAAAACTAGAGGGTTTGAAGTAGTTGATTTCAGTAGCGAAGAAGAGGGTAAAAAAGAGGGTAAAGGAGGGGGTTTTTAAGGTAGGTAGTGGAGGTAGTAGAGGTGGGAAGGTTAGCAAAGTAGTAGGTAGCGCTAAAGAGGTTAAGATACGCCAAAAGAGGTTAAAATACACTAAATTGACGTATTTAGTTGAAAAAGATCGTATTATTTTAGCGTTTTAGCGTTTTAATATTTTTAGTGGAGGAGTTGTTTATAGGAGGTTTTTGATAGCTGCGAAAACAGCGGAGGATACTAAAAGAGGGCAAAAGAAAGTAACTACTTAAAGAGAGTAAAAGAGGGTTTAAAACTAGGTAATAACCTTACTAGCTTAATGGGCAATCAGACTATTACAAGAGAGTTAAAGGTGCTAAATAGCTTATAGAATAGTCTGCAGCTATTATTAAATAGTGGGGGATCCAGAACTTCGCCCATAACGATTTTAATAATAACTTCAGAGAAGGCTCAAAACAGGAGCGGAGGCTGAACCGTCGGCGCCTAAGTTATTCTCTATTAGCATAGTATTTCAATACCAGGAGGCTGGGGTCTATTTAGGCTAAATAACGTCTCTCCGGCGAGGGTTAAATAGCAGCAGAGGCCAAACTGTTAGCGTCTATTTAAATCTCTAGCTTGGCAATATCTAACTTAAAAAAGATTTAGGTTAAATTAATTAGTATATTATCTCTTTAGTTATTTTATTAACCTTACTAATCTGTAGTTTATAGTATCTTAAGTAATATAATAGTAACGTTAACTACTAATTAGTGTTAGTTTTATGAAAGACTAGTACTAGAAGGTAGGGGATAAAATAGAACTTATAAATAGTAGTAATATTAATAATATATAAAGAAAGAAGGTATCTAAAAGGGTAGCTAGTAAAAGAAGGAATAATATAGTAGACTAACGAGGTAGGTCACGTGACTACTATGTCAGGTGACTGAGGTCACATGACTACCATGGTTGAATCCCGTTCCTGCCTGCTGGGCCATGGGCCCGACCCTTGGGTTGGGTCCGGCTGGGCGAATATTCCAACACCCTATTTAGATAGACTTCTTCCTATATATATTACTCTCTTCGTTAGTTCGTCCCTCATGCTACTAGGTTGCGCGGTATGTCCATCCCATGGCCGCTCGCACCTATCACAACAGGTACTAAGGGCTAAAAGTCTCAATATGAGGATATAACCCATAGCTCAGTCCTTAGGCTATAGGTGTTCCTTCTGCAGAAGTGCGCCATGTTGAGCAGGTTGACGAAAGTCTCAAGACAGGGTATGCAAAATGTCGAAAATGGAAGAAGAAAACCAGAGAAACCATTTTTGCTCAGCGGGTCAAACGTGTTGCCGAGGGATTTTGTTCTTGTGGCTTTGGATTTTAGGGGGATATGGGGTATGTCAAGGGTTTCGATGAGATAGAGAACAATGATGGAAGCAAGAAGAAAAAGGCAAGCAGCTCAAAGTCTCCTTAAATAAACCCGAGTCCATCATTGTTTACGCAGTCCAAGGTCACTTTTGCCCTTCCACAGAAAAGATAAGAATAAAAAGTGAAGGTTGGGGGGAAGGATCGCAGGCTCTTCAGAATCTCGAGTTATCCATCAAGGTTCACGGCGTCCGTGGCTTCTTCTGAGACTTCCAGTTTAAGGTCTAGCTCAAAGTCGTTATGTAAACTTAGTGAGTAATTACTGCTCAGTCTTCCTCTATTATCCGGCGCGGGAGAAAACCGGTTCTCCTTTTTCATGTCTTTTTGAGACATAAAGGTTACTAAGTAGGGTCTGTAGGAGTTGCTTGGCTTCTAACGCCGAAAACAGCACACATTTGGAATACTGGGTCTGACTGGCGATCTAAGATCTCTCACTCATTTGAATCCCAACTTCCAGCAAGTGGTATTAGCTTTTTTAATTGGACAGTTTTCTATAATAATGAAATGTTTCTTCTTTAGTGATGTTATTGTTCTTGTTGCTGCTTCTGCTGCTCTTATTGTCCACATATATTACTATTACTGGAGATACCTGATCCTGCTATTTTAATTCTTATACCCTCGCTTTTTTGAGCTGTTTAAGTAAGTGACGCTGCTATCAGGCAGTCACCTACTACTGACGCCTGATTTGTCTACCATTATGGCTGTGGACTGTCTGCAGAACAGACCCAACATAAGCTTTTCCATAATACTGTTTGAGACACTAGGTTCACGCACGATGGTTCGCAGTTTCAATCTCATGCTCAGACCAGGGTCTCTATTCTCCATTACAAGCAGACCTATGCGACTAGGAGGATACGTCGCAATACACATCACAACCCTAGTCGGGAAAGGATTTCTAGGGTGTAAATGCGGTTCCATACATTAGGCTGAAGCTCTGTCAGGCTCTTGGTTTTCAGTAGCGTAGGTTTATCCTACCTGGCTACAACAAGTTTCGGACAATGACGCAAGTCGCAAAACTCCTTCTGTTGAAAGCTGTGTTCGCAAACAAAAAAACTCGCCATCTGTGCATTCCAAAAGGGACCGCACATATCCGAGAAAGACCTGAGTACCATCTCTGCACTGTTTCTACACTGACCATGTTCGTACCAGTAGTCTGAATGGGCGTTTGTTCCTGCAGAATTGACCCTCTAGAACCCTACTTTACTGAAAATCAAACCAGAGATATTAACCACGTCAATTAGCACTGATATCATTATGACCAAAGGAGGGCAAACACACGATGACGACACCTGCGGACGACTGGAAGGAATTCAGCTCGCTTTCCCCACGCAACCATCCTAAGTCAGATAGTCTTGCGATACAACTTACCCGCGTAATAAGGCGCGGTTTTTCGGACCCCCGAATTTACCTCGGGGAGCCCCTGATGGCGCCCTCCATGATTGAAGGCTGCGTCCAATGTTCTTGCTTCTGTCAATCAAAGCCGGGCGCGCTTTGTGTGACTGGTGTGCTTAACATGGCCACAATTGGAACCTTGGCCGAGCTGATGCTTTCCCGCCGGGAGCTTGGTGCGTAGCCATAGTTCAACCTGGGACGTTGTTCGGCTTCGCAGACACTGCCGAATCTGCAACTTTCGCCGTCATGGCCCAATATCTCCACCTGCAAAGAGCCATTATTGAGTGACGTTTCCTACCTCAGGTATAAAGATAAAGGTTTCGACCATGGACTTCAACTTTTTCGTCCCCAGCTTGAGATCGCATCATCATTAAATCTCGAAGTAGCCAAGTTCTACTAGTTTTACGTTATTGGTGTTTTCGGAATTCTCTAAACAACAAACCGTTGAACGTTCTGCCCGCAACACAGATCATCATGAAGTATTTCGTCACCCTTGCGCTCGTGGCTTTCGTGGCATCTAACCCAATCCCCCCAACGAATTACGAACAACTCGAAATCGCAGCGAAGTTAGATAGTCGCGCGACTGGCATAACTTCGAAGGAGTTCTCGATGGGCGGCTGCCGTGATGTCATTTTCATATTTGCTCGCGGTTCCGCAGAAACTGGTAACATGGTGAGTTGCCGCCCCTGTCACTGGCTCGGATGCATGGCTCGTCTCTGGGCCCGTCTCTGGGCCCGTATTCGGGACGCGCGCGGGCGACAACATCGGACGGAGCTGACGTCAAAGCGGCTTAGGGCTCGAGTGTTGGACCCCCGACTTCAGACGGTCTAAAGAAACGCTACGGGGATAATAGGGTGGCAACGGAGGGCGTCGATTATGCGGCAGGGCTAACCACCAATTTCCTCCCTGGCGGAGCCGATCCCGTGGGCGTCTCAAATATGCAGAAGCTTCTCAACGATGCCACCTCGAAGTGTCCTAACGCAAAGATAGTGGCTGGAGGCTACAGGTCAGTACTGCTCTTATTCGTTTTCGTGATAACACATCGGCGCGGCGAAGCTGACATTTGTCGCCAGCCAAGGAGCGGCCGTCGCACACCGATCGATTGAGAGCATGCCCGACGCAGTCAACAATAGAATCGTTGCTGTCATCACCTACGGTGACACGCAAAACATGCAAGACAAGCAACAAATTCGGAACTTCCCAAAGGACAAGTTGAAAATCATCTGCAATGATGGCGATGAAGTCTGCAAAGGCACCCTACAAATCGAGCCCGCCCACCTCGACTACGTGAAACGGGTTCCTGAGGCGGTGGATTTCTTGACAGGAAAGATTGGCAGCGTCTAATCTTTGATTCCATGACTATTCTGAGGTTGATGACATCATGCGGGTGTTCCGGGCCACTGGACTGCCAAAGACAGCACGCTGGCGGCTGATGATTGTAGGAGGCCAGAACGGAGTTGAAAAGCAATTCAATGTTTTGTCAACAAGCCAATGGCCTATGCTGTATTCGTGGAAATCTTTTCTTGGCACTGGCTGGGGATCACATCACTTGTACCATTGTCGTTTAGCGATCGCTATTTTGAGTTACGCACTTTAGTAGTATGAGCGTTTGTTGCTTTTGTTAACGACCTAAATGACCAACTGTTTTCACATACTCGTTGAACAAGTATATGAATCTGAGAGAATGTGCTTGTATTTCCCATCCACATTTATCCTAAGCGTTGTTTGGCTTTCGGTCTTCCTTAATCATGTCCGCCGCCTTCTCCGCAACCGCGTAGACAGTGCTTTGAATGTTGCCCAGTGGCTCGATAGGGAAGACACTGGCATCTACAATGCGGAGTCTTCTTGCCCCGTAGACACGAAGCCTTTCGTCGACGACACCTCCTTGCTCTCGAGGCATCATCGGGCAACTTCCAGACACATGGAAAACCGAAATTTGTCGCTGGCGTACAATTTCCTTGGCGTTTTCGAGGTCATCACCCTTCACATTAGGTACTCTCTTGCCATCAGGCTTGAACAACTGGCTGAAAGGCTCGGTTCCTACAATTCTTTCGACGAATTGGACGTTTCGTGCCAGTAATTCCAGGTCGAGGGGGTTGGAGTTATACTTGGGATCCCATTCCGGCAAGACCTTGTAGTTAGGACTGACGATATGCACTGTACCGCGCGAGAAGGGGTGGTTCAATACGGTCATAACGGTGATGTAGTTCTCGGGGCGTGAGGGAAGGATGTACTCAGCCATGTTGGCCGGACTGTCGTTGATGGTAATCTGAGATGGGAACAGGAGGTACTGGCTGCTCGGCTCATCGGAAGACTCTACGAGTGAACGCACAAGCCTCGCTGCCGGCGTATTTACTCGTTCCTTGTGCTTCTCGAACAATTTCCTCTTCTCTTCCTTAGGAACGACGCCATTGATGTCGGCAAGAGGCGTGAAGGCCGAACTGATAGTGCTCTGACCAAGAGGACCTTCGCATGTTGCCTGATACTGACCCACAACGGCGTTGAGGATATTCCCATCACGTAGGACGTCGCCCGATGGGACTCCATCGTTGACTTCAAAGCTCTGGCAAGCAATCGGATGATCTTGCATGTTTTCACCCACGTTGGAGTTATCGATAACCACAGGAATGCCGTGGCTCTCGAGCAAATGCTTGCCGCCCACTCCGGACAATTCCAGGATCTGTGGGGTCTGGAGAGCGCCGGCGGCAAGAATGACCTCAACGTCAGCGGTGATCGTTCTCTCTTGACCGTCTTTAGTGACGACCTGTACACCCGTCGCGGCTGTCTCGCCATTGTACTTCTCGAAGTTGATCTTCTTGACCATTGCTTCCGTCATTATAACCAGATTCGACCTCTTTCTCACTTCCGGCGAGCAGTAGGCGCTTGCAGAATAGCTCCGAGTCTTGGTTTCCGGGTCGATACTGCAAGGGTTTTGGAAAGCGCCGAAGGCCTTCCCACTGCGAGGGTCTCCTGTCACGCCGAGGCCAAGATTGCTGAAAGTGCTCATCCAAGCGGCGTTTGACGCATTGTATCCCTCCCCAAAAGACACCTGCAATGGTCCATGTCCGCTCAGAGTTTCGTCATGGTAGTCAAGACCAACGATGTCCTTCGCTGACTCTGGGGGAGGATGGTCAGTGCCGAGTTTGCGAAAGTAAGGCGCCAGTGATTCAAAGTCCCAGCCCTTATTACCGAGAGCACCCCAAGCGTCCAAAATTCCTCTGGAAGGATAGAGCATCATCATAAAGTTGAGGCCAGAGCTGCCGCCCAGCATCCTGCCACGAGGTTGGTTGACACGGCGATTGTTTAGGCCGGCCTATGTTCGGTCAACAATCTTAACTCCCTAGTCGTCTGATGAATTATTAACCATACCTGGGGAACGGAAGTGAAGTTCCAATCGTACTCCTCCTTCCCGTACACACCAGCCACTAGACCAGGCGTCAAGACCAAAGGATTAGTGCTTTGGTCAGCTCCGGCTTCTACCACAAGAACGCGGACATTATCGTCTTCTGTCAATCGAGACGCAACTACTAGACCAGCTGTGCCACCGCCTACGATGATGTAGTCGTATGATGAGTCAAGATGCTGTGCAGATGCCATGACGAGGGATGCGTGCAGCCTGTGTCGCGCGCAGCAGATTGGAGCGAATCAGGAAGACAGGATGTGAAAGTCAAGGGAGATAAAGGTAGAGAATGAGAATGAGAGGAAATGTCTAAGGTAAAGCGAAGAGGACGGTGCTCTGCGTAAGCGTCAAACTGATATGAGTCTGGACTTACTATTGCGTTGCGTGTCTTTATGCCAGCTGGATTGTCGTCAGCGACGTGCACGGAGCTAGCCATTTGTGGTGATCCTGCCCCGCAAGCTAGGGGCCTGGATAGGCTTGGCCTACCATACATATTGGTTGATGCTTGAAGTTGAGATGTCGGATCCGATGCCAGTAGTCCCTATTGCTTAGTTGCATTCTTATCATGCACGTTGCAAAGTTTGCACTTAGAGGCTCAAGCCACGTCCTTGGAAGTGCCCATTATCCCTCATTATCTTTCGGGATGAACGAAACTTCAAATTCCCATGACCGCAGACTTCAGAGAGCCCGTAAGCATTCTCGGGCTCTTCAAGCCCCCAGAAGAGTGGGGTGCGGAGACGTGGAGAATGTATCCTGACGGCTTGCGAGTTCACATAGCTCTCGGACATTCTTGGGCCTCAACTTTCATTTCAATTCGCTTTTGACCGGACAGAGACTACACATGAACACATGGCTGTACTCACATTGGAAATCGAAATGACTTGCTAATATCGGATTTATGAAAAGAGGCGCGTCTTAGAAAACTCCAAGTGTGTGGATCTGGCTGTGACCGATGTGGTAACAAGAGCGGACTCTCACAGCTTCACGTACACGTGTAGCTCGGCCCAGGAAGTGGAACTCAGACCAGGAATATAATCCTACGCTTACTGTACATTCCCACATTACTGAGGGTCTCCTAAGAAGAATAGACCGGTGCTGTTGTGCGGAATGGCGCAGGGCGGCTTTACGCCGCTCGTACCGTCACACCCACTCCGGAGCGGGTATATACCCTTCGTTCTGCGCGCCCCTATTCAGAGAGTCTTCCCTCAATATATTCGGATTCATCCAGCCTTCGCTCCATATGCCTCCATTCGCACCCTATCCCTCCTACTGCTGCCACTACCTATCGCAACAGGTGCTAAAAACGCATCATAGCCCCGTGAGGCTATAAGGCTAAAACCCATAACGAATCGTTCCCCTACTGAGAGACACTGACATTTCGAACCACAGGATTTGTCTTCCTAGAGACTGATTTGCTTTGCTATAGCGCCTGAATCTCAAGCATTGCCAGTTACTTAGACCAAGAAAGGTCCCAGCAATAAGAAGTTATGACTGGATTTGCCACGTTGTCTGCATAGCAGCACCTCGGCACAATACACAGTTTTACTTAGAGGGCGACTTGAAAATGAAGTTGATTACGCCAAGCTAGTCGCTTGTCGTATTCCTGTGGTTTTGACCTATCATAGTATGAGTTTCGTGCTCTCTACATCGAGTTGCTGAAGCAAGTACGAAATAGCAAGCATCACTCAAACTTCTGGATTGAATTGAGGGCTGCTGCCTATCCGAATAACGAGTATTCAAAGGCGCGGTAACAGTACTGAATTCTGCGAGTGTCCTAATTGATTATTTTACCAAGCAATTCCAACAACGGAGATAAATCGCCGGAATTACCAAGTAACTGATAATGATAGCGAACCATTCTCAGCGTATGGCAGCAAAGAAGAGAGATGCCAGACGTTTCTGGGAGGTACTTTCCAGATTTCAAATCAATATCTGATGATCTTAGTGCTTTGACTTTCGGAGATCCGCTTTCTAAGATCCCTATGCTGCTACCATTCAAGCAAGTGATTTATTTTTCCAAAGATATCGCTCAGCCTTTTGGCACAAAAGCAATCGATCGACTATTGTTCATCCCATGCAAGTCACTGCATATTTCCACGTTGCTGGAGTCGACAATTGGAGACTATCGACTGGTGGATGATTCGACGTTTGCGGGCACGTTTCTTTTGGTGCAAACATTGCTTGATCCGGTGATAAGTACGCCGATGTTGTAGGTGCTGTAGCGTGTTCCTAGACAACCTCTTCGAAGAAAACACTGATATCAAGACAAACCCCTGGAATGCTTGCCGCTATTCCTATTTCAGAATTATTCGTTCTTTTCGATCTCGTTATTCACAACCCCTCGTCAACAACAGGCTGCCTCAAACGTTGCATTGCTTGACATAGTGGTTGTGCACACCAGCCAGCTGGAGTATATGTCCAATGGCGTCATACCAGGCTCCACAGTTGGAGAATCTGCGCACATCGCTCGCACCTATGTCTGCGAAGTCAATGGCCGGAGTCCGACTGACTGGCGGTACACCCGCAATCCTCTGCCATGGATGGTTCGCAAGGGGTGTTCTTGCAACCACACTGGTCACTGCCTCGGAAGGACATGCCGGACATCACGCCCATGGACATGTCGGGTGACTTCTCAGAGTCTCGATGACCCCCTTGATCAATATTATGAACGCAAGCTGACCGCGGTACTATAGATTAATATCGCAGATCACCCTGAAACATCAGGCTCAGCAGGTCCTATAGATATCGAAGGGCTTCCTGTGGCCCCGAATACGTTCATGGGCACTGACGTAATGAACCTATTTGGGTATTGGATTCCCGACCTGGATCCCCTGTTCTACCTGGGTATGGCAGGGCAAAATCATCTTTCGTCAAGTCCTGCGCACGAAGAACCCATCTCAGTCCGAATACTTTATCATGAGATTGACTATCTTAATTATTCGATATATGCAATAGTTTGCTAGACTTATTTAACGCGCACAGAAATCAAGAATACGATGACTAGCGATAGCCGGTCAAGATACGTAAGGCGACGTGCATTGTTGTTGCGACATCAGTCGGTTCCCAGATTACCACCCTCCATGAATTTGAAGAATGCCAAGCAATTCCCATCCAAGTCTTTGCTAGTAAACTGTCGGTATCCCCAGGGTGTATCACGGATCGGTTCGGTCACCATCGCCACGCCCCTGGCGATCACGAACTCATAGAAAGCATCCAGAGTCCAGACCGTCCGTTCCCGGCGCGATCAATGCGCCCCCAGGCACGAATTCGGTTGGTTTGCACCTGCAAAGGTATGTTGGCCGCCGCCTTGCCGCCCGTGTAGACGGAGCAGAAGTTGAGCTGGGCATCGGGATCGTCCTCGTGCTCGGACTGAGTTCCGCCCAAGGTAAACCCCAGATCCTCTGTGCAGAACTTCACCGTTGCCGCGATATCGCACGAGCTAAGCGCTGGGATGGTCTTCCAAGCCAATCCGATACCCGATGTGGTCATCCTGGAGTCCAGTATGGCAAACGTCATGTTGCCAAATTTCCAGCATCATTATGCGCCTGGGTTATCTCTGTGTGGGCAAGGTACAGGATTTACCTTGCATTTACGGGGCGCGCCGATTCATGTGCTTTTCCACACTGCCGCTGTTTTGTTTTTGTCTTTTCACGCCTCGAGATCAGACGGATTGGACGGGCACCGAAGGCCGAGTCGAGCTATTGTGAAATCTTGGGCGCGGAAGGTAAGACAGGAAAAGAGGGACAAGAATGCAGCGGAGATGAAAAGTTTGAAACGGGTCACGGGCACAATGAGTTTGAGACGACTCGGCCAGGTTAGGGTGGGATGCCAACGTCATTATTCAATTCCAGGCTGACAATGAATAGGTGGGAGGCATGGTTTCGTTTTTTCTTGGCCATTCTTCAGCCTCCTTCGTCTCCTTACCCCTCTTTTCATCCGAAACCTGCCCATCGGCACCATCTTAAAGCCAAGGGAATAACTGTAACTACTGCTTGAACGTGGTCTAGCTCTGGCTGCTTCCGCGCGAGAGGGAGGGTCAGGTGAACGCAACTCAAATTTGGCGATTGTCCCTGGCTGATCTTGGTTTGCTCCGCATGGGAATATCTCTGGAAGTAAGTCGGTTCCTGGCCCGGGGAAAGTTTGCTAGCCTCCAACTCAACACTGTCGTCATTGGTGAGCGACGAAGTCAGCGTGCGGGGTGAATTAAGAATTTAGTAAATATTGCCATGCTCAAACGCCAAGCTACAGTCGCCATCACCTAGATGGACATGACCACCAATATATATTTTGAGTGGATGCACCTGTACCTCTTAGCTGTGATGTGAGAGATGTCGCAAGCAGTTTATCGAGGAGGATGAAGTATACACACTGCTCATTTGAACTAGTGATCAGTTGCAACTCCAGCGAAGCAAAGTTTACTATTGCACAAGATGATATGGAAGTTTCCTACAAAACTCAACTCCATTTGCTAGCTTTGACACAAAACTCGTGAGTTTATCGCAGGGTATTAACTTCGTAATAGATACAAAAAGGATTCATACAGTCATTATTGCGTTCATCATAGTGTCGCACCGTGATCGTTTCAACCAGGATCCACAACACCGCAAACCCGAAGACTGCCCGCTCGCTCAAAATTAACTCCTCGGTCAGATCAAATAACCTCGTAACGACGAAGGACTGCCAGGACCGCCGGCGGAATTCCGCGGAGGTCATTTTCGTCCTCTCCCAACCGAGAGAGATCCTCTTCGGACGTCCCGGCAATAGACGCCTCGGCCGCGGTGTTCGCTTGAGGCGTGTCTGCGGCGTCTATGTCCGGGGCTGCGGCGTCAGCGTTGGCGAAGTTGGTTGTTGGGAAGGGAAGAGCAGCATCGTCACCCTGTACGCCGGCGGCAATCATTGCTGCTCTTCCCTTACCGATACCGAGAGCTTTGGCGACGCCTGCAAGGAGGTCCGAGACTTTAGGAACGGCTTTGGACGGGATCTTAATCTTACCAGCACGTCCCTTGTATTCGTCAATCGCCTGGCTGAAGTTGGAATTGATTTGATCGACGACTTGCGTGGCGATGGGAGTCAAGCCTTGATCCAGAATCTTGATGAGCTATGAAATATTAGCCTTGGGTCTAGTGCGGCGGGTGAGAAAAGAACACATACAGAGCCGCCGAGGTCCTGAGCCTTGTCTTGTTGGATTTTTAGATCATCTCGAATGAGGCTTCGGACGTCTAGAATTTTGAAGCCGGCTTTGTCGAATTGCTTGCGCTTATCCTGGAGGCTGGCCAGGAGGTTATTGATCTCTGGTTGCAAGGCCAAAAACGTGGTGCCAAGCCGGATCCTGCGGGTGGAAAACTTAGTATGTAACTTCAGGCGTATTATATAATCAAGGTGTACTCACGACTGGTTCAACGGCAGTACATCGGTGTTTTCTGCGGTCTTCGTGCTGATATCGATGCTGTCCCCCAACTCAACGACTGCCTCATTAACCTTCAACAGTCCCACCAAACTCTTGATACCTTTCGCCTTGAAGGGTACGACTGTGTCATTGGTTTTGGCGACCTTAGTGCGTAGATCTGAAATGCGCGTGTCGAGAGCATCTGCTCCGCCTTTGACGGGTCTGTCGCCCTTGCCTTTCTTACCCTTGTCTTTGCCGCCGCGGCCTCTCGCATCCTGTGACTCCTGCAGAGGCATTGCCTGAAGAGGCACAGCCATCTGAGCAGAGACCACGCCAAAGAGGCACAGGAAGAATGGGATGATTATGGACAGCCTCATTTTGGTTAACAGCCGTGAGGAAAGATCGAGTAAACGTAGCACAAGTTACTGTGGTGATACGGGGTATCCAAGAGGCGTGATGGACTAGACTGCCAGAACACAACTCCAACATCAGCCAGTTTGCAGAACGTGGGACGGTCCATCATGTAAATAGTCAAGCCAGAACCTTCACGAGCCATGACGCCGAGGCAACATAGGACTACGTCGGTAAACTGTTGATCGAACAGGGGGCCTTGGGCAGAAATGAGGTAAACGGCCTCACAACTGCAATTGACGACAGAGCCGAAATCGAAAGAACAGCGGGCGGGTTTGCGCAGGCCGGTTTTTCAGGGTTCGACATGATGCCACGCGAAGTTCAGAAAATTGCCATAAAAGTTTTCAGTCAACCCCGAATCCATGTAAACATAACAAGTATATCGTTGTCGTTCCCCATGGGATAACTTCGCGCTCCACGAACAGGTAGTTGCTGAGACCCGCCTATCGGAGTGCGAGTTCTGCACTTTCCAGGTCGTCATGAGCCAGTTGAGCTCTTGAGACTGCCTTGAAATTCGCAAGTTATACTTTTAAAGTCGTCATCTGCTGGTGGGAAGTCCTCGTCACCCCACTTAATACCGGGAACGGCTTCTAGCCCGGGAATATTGGAGTTGAGAGCCGCAGAAGGCAACCCAGGGTGTCGTTGGAGGGTGGCTGGGGTATTTACCTGTGAAGAGGGGGGCTTGAGAGGGTTGTGACGGAATTGAGATGTCGCTTTCGCTTTGGAATGTTCCTTGAAGTACAGGGTGCACCCTCCAAGTTTTCTGTTTCCTGGTATTGCTGGTACATCATCGAGAATACCAGAAAACGGCACCAGATGATGAGTAGCTTCTGCCTTGCATCGGTCGAAAGAGGGGCATCGATCTTTCTCTGATGTCTAGACCACACTCGCCAAGGTCCCCTCCGGTGGACGATGCGGGGGAGTTCACGCTATACTCAAACCAGGGGTTGTTCAGAGAAAGATTATATTTGAGGAGCCGGCGTACCCATCATGTCCGTAGACTCGGGACTCGGTGAAGTCATTAACCTTTTGATCGCTGCCAGTGGACCCTTGGCCCGGGCTTAATGTCCGACGAAGCGGATTTACCAGACGAAGCCTGAATGCTTACTCTATTCCTCGCCTATCGCATCTCTCCCATTTACTCCGTTCACGAACTATGAGACACCAAGTCGGGGACCGGGGTCATCGTCGATGCCGCTTTCACGATGGCTGTCGCTTGAAGAACCGCTCGGCGATCTTGACTTTTTGCAAACAGCAACGTGGCCAATTTAAGTATGGTCGAAGACCATCATCATCTGTTCTTGAGAAGTTCTGATGAGGGGGAAAAGGAGAACAAGCAACTAGATCGGTGGATTTTCGAGTTCGTATTGGCGAAAATTGATGATAGCAACTTTGTGAATGGCTGCGTCGCATTTCCAGGGAATTGACCGCTTGATCTGTACTATCTCCTGCGTTCCTAAGAAGGCATCCTGGGGAGATTCAGCACCATGTCCACTTCTTTGACTTTAGCCCTGAAGGCTCCAGGACTGCCCTTAGCTGATGTTGGGAAGGCGTGACTCGTGGTCGATAAAGTGAACTGAGTGCCCCGGTCTAGATAATCAAACGAAACCATGTGGGAGCACGATGCGGCTTCCACGAATGGTCTAGAGACCGAGCGGAGCCGTCCCAAGAGGAAGCAGGAACATGACCGACTTGGGAACTTGTATGCCCAACTCGGCGAATTTGGTTTCAAGCTCTCGAGGGTAGCCATGATAACCTCGCGAAAAGACATAAACGCAAATTCCGAGAAATACGAACTCTCTAAGGTTCGCTAGTCGACAGTCACCAATCAGTGCTCGAGTAAGTGTGCCGCGGCGGCGCGGTCTGGTGTGTGTGGTTCTGCAGAGTCAAACGGTTGTTAGTCAGGAACGAGGTAAGGGCCTCCAACACATCTCCGCACCCTGCTAGAAAGCGGGAAAGTCAAATCATAGGCTTCTGTAGATCAATCTGACATGCGGCCTTACCTTTGATTCGGTACAGTAAAAAAGTGAGCTTCAGATCAATCCTCCTCGCTCGGACTCCGACCGGTTTCGGACAATGTCATCTCGTCAGGTGGGCTCTGTCAGAGTACAGGTCTCATATCAGCTCTGCGCAGGTGAAATCACATCGAGAAGAATGATTTCATTCGTTCACCGTAAAGTGCGGTCATGTCGTATTCTTTCATTCAAGGAGTTAAGAATCGGCTTACCAGGGACCTGTTTGGGACAGGCATATGTTGGGGGGCTGGAGTACTCATCGGGTAGCTTCACTTTTAGGAAGGAACTCAAATTCTAGGAGCCGAGGTTTTGGGCAGCAAAACCCTCTATCCAATCAGCAATAGAGCCTGGCGCAGGTATCGGCGTACCCAGGTTGCGTGGCATTGAATGAGCAACAAATGCGCCCTTGGTCTGACATCGATGCTTGAATTTACAGTATCCAAGCGAAGGATGATTAGCACTCAGGTTCTTTGACTGCGTGTTAGGATTTCTATGTCGGCACTCGTGCTTTATTCTTGAAAAGATGTAACAAAGCTCAGCAGTGGCTCTCAACGGAAACTTAAGAATCCCTTTCGTCTCGGGAAGCAGAGACCGTTGGGACTTGGCTCATCTGAGATACTTCAGACCGTGATGATCATCGGGCTCACGAAATTTTAGTGTTTGTGCTATGAGATCGCCCTCCGAATTGTTGAATAGACTTACATTTGAGTTCAATAATCCCTACCTCGTACAGCTGAAGAGGGTATGATCCAGGGTGACGGGATCGACGAAGGGGTAGAACTTAGAAGCAAATAGAAGTCTTGGAACATGCGTGGTCGTAGAAGCCCCAAGAGGTTTCGTCACTTACAAACAGCTCTTGGCAAGAATCAGGAGAATCAGGAGCTGTTTTTCTATCCTGTCCAAAGTCTTCGAAATGATCAGGTAAGCAGCAAAATCGGGTTGCCCTGGACTCCGATGGCATTTTGCAGCAGGCGGAAGAAATCACATTAAAGTTGAGTGGCACCATTGCCTCATTGAATTGAAGTTCCTCAGCCGTTTATTGTAGTAAGTCCAAGTTTGCTTTCTACAACGAGGTATTTCAGAAGCTTGCTTAGCATGAAACGATGAACTTAAGCCCAAATAGTCCCTGTCTTGTCCTGGTGGTGTTGAAAAGT
This sequence comes from Colletotrichum euphorbiae, assembly GCA_037178605.1. Lineage (NCBI taxonomy): Eukaryota > Fungi > Ascomycota > Sordariomycetes > Glomerellales > Glomerellaceae > Colletotrichum > Colletotrichum euphorbiae. Next base: position 27,812 of record JAXCEF010000138.1, read on the forward strand.
GGTATCGAGGCAAAGCTGGCTTACCTCACATGACCGCTGCGATTGCGCAGTCAATACTGCGTGGAATTTCTTCACTTGATGAGCTTATAACAGAGACAAGGCAGATTAGAGTAGCATCTTTGGTCCACTGCGCGCCAATCGCTGATACAGGAGTAGTAAATGCTATGAACTCGTCCTTGTGCAAAAGGACCTCTAAATGGGGCTTTAATCATGAAGACAAAAGATGCTGTTGCGGAAGAATCTGTAAATTTAGCTCTTTCAGAGCAACTTATCTTAGTAGCTTACTATTGAAGTATGCTTTTATCCGAGACAGTAAAGGGTAAATGAAATAGATGCTGGAAGGGGGTTTTTTTTTTTTTCCCACGAGGAACAAAGACTTTATTAGAGCAAGCTGCTCTTAAATACCACAAGCACTCACTGCAACCGGATTCCGCTCCCCCAATTCTTTCTCACTTTAGTAATAGAAACCTATATATTTAAGCTACTTTTAGATTAGAGAAAAGTCTGTAGACTACGACTATCTTCTCTACTTTTCTATATAGCTTTATTAGATAGAAACCCTTATAAAGCTCTATTCCACCCGTACTACAGTTGGTGGTGGTGGGCGTCCGGGGGGGGGGCATCTAGTCGTAGTGAGGGCTTATGGTACTACTGAAAATGCTACGTATTCCAGGCTTACTAGTTACGTATGATGTCTCAGCACCAAGCGTTCTACAAGTAGACAGACCGGACGCTTCTGTAGTTTGAAGGGACTGAAATTTTACGTGATGAAGACAGCAAATGGAAGACAGGATGGGTGATGATCCGGGTACTAGAGGGACATGCCCATCGCAAACGGCAGAAGTTCCAGTTGATAATGAGTACCAAGCGACGGCAGCCATTACCAATACCCACGCGTCCAACACCGCGTTCGGCATGCCCGATCTGGCTAATAGAATGGCAGAGGGTGCGCTGATCAAAACCGGAACTATGGTTGAAAGCCCCTTCGTACTTGCGGGCGGGGATTTGACCTGCCATCGGAAAGTTACGCGCCATCTCAGGAATGTAAGATGACTTGCCTTTGAAATAAGGCCTTTTGAAAACAAAAAAGGGAAGTAAATAAATGACCTGTTGATAAAGGGGTCAAAGGGAGGGCGTTGCTGAAATCAGTGGAATGCGGAAAGGCCGAGGCTGTAGCCATTTGATTCGGGGCTTTCACGACCAAGGGGAGGGTGTCCATACTGTCGGAACTTGTCAAATATTTGACCCAAGACATCACGTCTCGCTCGGCAGCGCAAGCCACTCATTGCTGGAACATGACGCGACGAAACAGCTGCGCGCGTCCAGGCCGAGCCCCGACGCCATCTGCCACTGAAAAAGCTGATGCAATCAAACAACCCAATTGGAAAGTCGCCAAGAAACGATAAACGTTTTCCCCCTTCAACGCCTTGGGAATTCCTGTTGGACACCGCCATCTACGGTTGCCCTTTGAAGACATGCTTCGTGTTCCCACGACAACAGCACTCCAGCTAAGCCGCTGACTTTTGGCCCGCTTCGCCACTCGGAAAAGATTTTGAAGAGGAAAGAATCCTCGGCGGTGATGTTATCAGAGCTTCCCGGTGGGTGATCTTTGTTGGCCGCCTCCAATTCTAGAATACATGTATTGGCCCACCTTCTCCTTCTGCTCACTCTATATGGGGACACTAAAGGAAACATGTCTCGGATGCCAAGGAGAAGCGACAAAAAAAAGAGTCCGTCACTGCTTTACCGGTGGAGGATCTCTGTCCCTGTGCTCAAGGAGTACTAACTATTGTCGGAATGTAGGCTATCGGAAGAACCCACCTGCCAACATGCACCAAACGTTAGTGTCCGTCTTGGAATATCCGGCAGGTTTGTAGTCGTCAGCTCAGGCATCTGATATTACGACGCCATGGGTCCAGGAATCGACATATGGTTCCACGCCACGCCTAGCCCTCCGGCTTTTAGGGTACGCGGGTCATCCGTGGTGATTGGAGTATGAAGGGGCTTCTGGAAAGGCGCAATTCCAGGGAAGATAATCCCTGAGCACATGCTTGAGGACGTATAATGGATCAAAAGATCCTCGATCTTCCCTATGAGTTCGCCCCTAATGATTCTTTCCCCTCCGTTTGGGTTTTCCCGCTTTTGGTAGTCTCAAGACCCTACGACCGATCATCAACATGGGGCTTCTTGTGAAAGGAAACCACCGCACCAGCTATCTACTGTTAGGGATTGCTGCCTTTCTTTTGACCTCACTTGTGGTAACGTGGGATCTTCTGGTCAGGGTTGGCCCGTTGGTGCGCGCCGCGAACAGCCGCCACATTTTCCGATAGCTAACACTCATTCAGCGGAGCCAGGAGTCAACGCAACTCAACTCTCAAATAAACCTCGACGAGTTTTCCATGTTGGAGCCCGGTTCTCACAATCTGCCTCAGACGAGCCAGGAGCATTACGAAGGAGACCGTTTCCCGTGGGATGACTTCAGGAAACCAGAAGCAGAGCCCCAGGCCGAGGCCGACATAGAATCCTTGGTACCGCCCGATGAGTATGCCGCCGTGATCACCGAGACAAACCCGGCGACAGTGCCAAACTTGGCACCCGTCGTGGTGCACTATGCAACGGTTCTAGGGCCGAAGTGGCCCGTCATCTTGAACACGCTCGAAGAGAAGTACAGGAATTGGACGGTTCCGCCAGCCTTTCAACGCCTTGTCGACGAGAAAAGGATCCGAATACGTCACCTGCCTCCTGATACCGCTTTCCCGACCCACGAATCCGTGTCCGTCTTCCTAGTCGATACCTGGTTCTGGGAGCAGTTCGCACACTACAAGCGTATCCTCATGTTCCAGGTCGACAGCATCATCTGCGCCAATTCGGAACACGTCGTCGACGACTTTGTAGAATTCGACTTGATCGGAGCCCCGATCAGACGGGACTGGGGCACTGGCATGAACGGTGGTCTTTCGCTCCGGAACCCCAAGCTAATGCTAGAGATCGCGCAGGATCTCAAGGACCGGGTTGCGGCGGACCCGAATGTGGCCCGGGAGGTCAACTACGAGGACCAGTGGTTCTTCCGAAAGGTCATCGAGTTTGAGGGAACTCTGCCGACACCGGAGCAGGCTGGGAAGTTCTCGGTCGAGACGGAGTACTATGTGAAGCCTTTCGGATATCACCAGGTGTACAGGTTCCAGCAACAACATGAAGTGGACATCAACACGTACTGCCCAGAGGTAGGCATGATCGGGAAAGGCGCGCATTTCAGGTAAAGCAAGCATAGAGTAGACGTGATATTCCGTCTTTTATAGAGACGTTCATACAATGAAGATACCTTTTCCTTGATTAATCCCGGGAGCTTCCACACCGAATCAACTGACAACCATCAACGCTTTGCAATTTGCGCTAGCTTATCCAGGCCAGCAATTGGTGAAAGCTTGGTTGTTGCTACTAATCCACAGTGCTCACGCAGAAATCAGTCGTCTGGCATTCGGAACGAGGCTAGGGGCTGTAGTCGAATATATGAATGAGGTGTTTTCTAATTCGCCGAAGAGGCCGGCCATTCGATTATCCTCGGACCCTGGTCCGCGACTTGCAGAAGAGTGACCAACGAATAAAAAAAGAAAAGAGGGGAACGCGGTTGGCCTTTCTTACAGACACCGTTCCTTCTTCGCAATCTCAGGTTCTGAACGACGCCATATCTATGTACGCGCCGCCAGACCAAGCCGCATCGCCCGCCGGCAACAGAGCCCGCGGGCCTGCAGAAGGGCCGATCACGGCTGTGAGCATTCTTGACGCTCGCGACAGTAAGTCGTGGGAAGCTGTGGGCATTCACTGACTTTGAATTGTCTGTAGGATCCCGCGCTCGATAATGAGGGCGACTCTGAGCTTGATGCGGAAAGGTAAGATCATGCGGGTCGGCGGTCATTTCCACTGGATTTGGGGAGCTCACCGGACACAGCACTCGGTCGTCTACGGCGTCACTGACAGAGAGTATCTTCGAGTACCGCCGAATCCATGGCCGCACCTACACTCAGAAGACTGGATACTATGGGCCAAATGATGAGAAACAGAATTAGGGCCTTGATATCAAGTGAGTCGTCCTCTTTGAACGACCCGCCTGCTACTTAGGGTAAATGAGCTGATAGTTGAAGTCATTACATGTTGACCTTGTTTCTTGATGGCAAGCTATTCCTCGCCCCAATTGCCGATAGTCCGCAGGTACGGAGATCGTCACCATGGGTTCTTGATGCGTAAGGTTGTATGCTGACGATGACGGCCGACAGCGGGTATTGGACCTCGGTACTGGAACTGGAATCTGGGCAATGTGAGATTGATGACAGCAACAATGAAAAATTTGGGTCGCAACAATGACTCGCTGTCTAACATATATCAGCGCCTTCGCCGATGAGTTCCCCTCGGCTGAGGTGTACGGCACTGACATCTCGCCCATCCAACCCTCATGGGTTCCGCTCAACTGCAAGTTTCAGATCGATGACATGGAAAAGTTGCCGTTGTCATGGTCTGCAGACTCCTTCGAATTCGTCCACATCCGTAACCTCGAGGGCTGTGCCTCCGACTGGCCCGCAGTCTATGCAGAAGCCTTCGGGACTCTCAAACCAGGCACTGGGTACATCGAGATGGTGGAGACGGACTTCGAAGTACGCTCTCAGAAGATACCAGACCTCGACGATGAACACCCCTTCAAGCGATGGGCTAAGGTCATGTTCGACGCCTTCGAGAAGATGGGCAAGACCGCTAAGCAACACCGTGATCGCGGTATTGCTAAGAATCTCGAGGCAGCTGGGTTCGTCGACATTGTCGAGAGAAAGTGGCCGATTCCCATCGGATCCTGGGCGAGAGACCCCAAATTGAAGGAGGTCCATCGTTGTCGCTGGTTTGGTGGGCTATTGCTGACGTGGGTTAGGTGGGCGCATGCCACTTGGAGTTTCTCGACCGATCTCTTGAAGGATTTGGAACGTTCATCCTCAAGGAGATCATGGGATGGGAATACGCCGAGATATTGGGTTTCATGACTGAGATGCGAAAAGCACTCAAAGATTCCAACTTGCAGCCCAAGATTGACGTGTAAGTGGGACTTTCAGGTTGGCCGATAGCAGAGCTGATTTTGGTGACGTCGCGTAGGCACCTCGTTTTCGCCCGCAGGACTCAGAAGGTTGAGACTACGACCGCCTAAGATACTATCATAGTGTTGTGAACAAGAGTTTTTGGCAGGGGTTTTGGAGAAGGTAGAATGGCTCGTGGGCTTTAAAGCAGTAAGGAAAAATGAGTGGTGAAACCGGAGGAGCATGCTTTTCTCATTTGCGTGTTCAACTCGACGCATGAATTTACTGTTGACGCGCTTGTGTCGCGTATCAACACGTTCGTCGTTCACATGGTTTCCTGATGGTATTTTTTACGTGATGCAATTTGAGTGCAAAGAATTGGTAACACAAGACGATGAGGCCTTCGCGCGTCAATGGTCGTTGGCCGTCCTTGATAGTTTATCTTCCGGGGTTCAGGCCGATCACGCGGAATGAACTCGGTGAATCCCGGGTTGCGGATACTAGGCCGGAGCATCGGATGCTCAAGTCCGAAAAGAGCAAATATAAACTCCGAGAGTGATGAAACTGCTTTTGAAGCGAGCGAATGGCGTCAGTCAAGGGGGGGGAAGAGATCAAACTCGGAGCTCAGGGTCTGCATGCCGTTCCTGGTCCTCCCCGTGACCGTCCATGACGAAGCCCTCGGGAGTCGAGACGAGAGCTTCCAAGCTCTACCTTGCCCTGTTGCGCCTGTGAACCTGGGAGCTGAGAACGGTCAAAACATCCGAAGCCGGAACGCTCCAAGGTGGGGGCGTGGGATGATGCTTGAAGGAAGCAACCGCATGCGCTCCAGTCAGAAAACAGTCAACGGAGGGACCGCGCATCTCAGCGCACAGACCACAAGCCTCGGGATTCGGCGATACAGAAACTCCGCTTCCCCGCGATTGCACGATTTACAGCGGGGCCCGGGCAGTTCCCGCCGCATGACTCGATCCACTGCCCAGCCTGCCCTCCTTCTCCAGAAACTGGAATGAGAGTCACAAGGGCCTGAGACCCACCAACTCGCACCTGCTATTTTTGGGCCAATAGCATTAGGACGAAGGAGCTAAAACAGCACTAATATAGCGAGGGGATAGTCCTATTCTAGCACTTAGAAGAGTTAAGTATCTTTTATAGGATTTTATAACTATATCTAGAGACAGATAAGTATATTAGTTTCTATACTAATAATGAAGTTCTTATTCTTTTAATTAAAAAATCCTGTTTTCTTTATTTTTACTTCTACTTCTAACTGCTATATTATTACTAACCTTATATTATATTCTTTTTACTATATATATATATATATATATATATAAAGTAATTAAGAGTATTAAAATACTACTTAAGAAGCTCCTCTTTATTTTATAAATATTATAGTAATAGAAATCAAAGAGAGGAAGATAAATAATAAAAGATATAAATACTATATAGAGGAAAAGAGCAGAAAATATATTTTGAGGTATAGTATTTTAGTAGTCTATTTTTAATTTAAATTACGTTATCTTTTCTTAAACCTAACTTAAAGACCTACTAACTTATACTCACTATTTTTAGGCTAATAGTATTTGGAGGAAGGAGCTAAAACAACGCTAATATAGCGAGGGGATAGCCCCACACTAGCATTTAGAAAAATCAAGCATCTTTTACAGCATTTCACAGGCCGGAGTCGCACCGGCCCAGAGCAGAACTGGGGCTGCTTAGCTGTGGTGTGGGCAGTGGCCCGACTAGGAAGCACCACGCACCAGCTGGCTGCTTAAGGTGTAGAGTCACAAGTCAGACCATTCCTTGGTTCTGCAGCTCTTTTCGGCACTTCGCTGTCTCGGAATCTTTTTTTTGTTCGTCAACCCATCCTTCTCTTTTTTCCTAGGTAAGTTCCTTCCTTCCCCGAAATCTTCCCTCTAAACCCCATCCTCTTCTTTTTTCTTTTGCTTTATTTTTTCTTTCCTGACGTCCTGCAGAGAAAACAGATCAGAATGCTCTCCACCGCCAGAATCGCAACCCGGCAGGCCGCCGTCCGCCGTGCGGCCGCTCTCCCCGTCTCGGCCGCGCGAGCCGGCTCGACCTGGGCCAACGTTCCCCAAGGTCCTCCTGTATGTCTTACACACTCCAAATACGAATTGAATGCGCCACGATTGCTAACGAATTCCAACAGGATGTACGTTACAAACGCCGGTCTGCGCCATAGCAGAAATACCTTGAAAAAGCAGCAAGAATGGACAGCTCCAAACGTGAAGAAAACTATGCTGACCTGCCGATTTACGTTGTCGCGACGAATAGGCCATCCTGGGTATGACGCACCGCACAAGCCTCCCGCAAGCAGCTTTGAACTCAATTGGAACTAACGGGTGACGTACAGGTATCACCGAAGCTTTCAAGGCCGACACCTTCGAGCAGAAGATCAACCTCGGTACGAAAACCCCGCCATGAAGCAGGACTGTAGACAAGCTGTCACGAGCTCCGGCTACAGCTTCACTTCCACACCGAAACCTAAAAAAAAAACCCCCAAAAAAAGACAGCTGAACTGACTCTCTCTCTCTCCGAAAGGTGTTGGTGCCTACCGCGATGACCAGGGCAAGCCCTACGTCCTCCCCTCCGTCCGCGCCGCCGAGGAGAAGGTCGTCGCCGCCAAGCTGAACAAGGAGTACGCCGGCATCACCGGTGTCCCCGAGTTCACAAAGGCCGCCGCCGTCCTCGCCTACGGCGCCGACTCCTCCGCCCTCGACCGCCTGGCCATCACCCAGTCCATCTCCGGTACCGGCGCCCTCCGCATCGGCGGCGCCTTCCTCTCCCGCTTCTTCCCCGGAGCCAAGAACATCTACATCCCCACCCCCTCGTGGGCCAACCACGGCGCCGTCTTCACCGACTCCGGCCTCAAGGTCCAGAAGTACCGCTACTACGACCAGAAGACCATCGGTCTCGACTTCGAGGGCATGATGGCCGACATCAAGGCCGCCCCCAAGAACTCCATCTTCCTCTTCCACGCCTGCGCCCACAACCCCACCGGCGTCGACCCCACCCCCGAGCAGTGGCGCGAGATCTCCGAGGCTGTCAAGTCCGCCGGCCACTACGCCTTCTTCGACATGGCGTACCAGGGCTTCGCCTCGGGCAACACCGACACTGACGCCTTCGCCGTCCGCCACTTCGTCAAGGAGGGCCACAACATCGCCCTCGCCCAGTCCTTCGCCAAGAACATGGGTCTCTACGGCGAGCGTGTCGGCGCCTTCTCCATCGTCGCCCAGGACGCCGAGGAGCGCAAGCGCCTCGACTCCCAAGTCAAGATCCTCGTCCGCCCCCTCTACTCCAACCCCCCCGTTCACGGCGCCCGCATCGCCTCCACCATCCTCAACGACGCCGCCCTGAACAAGCAGTGGCTCGGCGAGGTCAAGGGTATGGCCGATCGCATCATCACCATGCGCGCCCTGCTCAAGGAGAACCTCGAGAAGCTCGGCTCCGCTCACGACTGGTCCCACATCACCAGCCAGATTGGCATGTTCGCCTACACCGGACTCACCGCCCAGCAGATGGACGCCCTCGCCAAGGACCACTCCGTCTACGCCACCAAGGACGGCCGCATCTCCGTCGCCGGCATCACCAGCGGCAACGTCGGCCGTCTGGCCGAGGCCATCTACAAGGTCAAGGGTTAAGCGCAGATCTCTGGAGCTTGGCTAAGTTATGATTTCAAGGCAGGCCTCGGTGCGCTTATTCCCAAGCCGAGCTAGCTTGCATTTACAAAGATATCATGGGTTCTGTTGAATGGTGGTTGGTGTTCCAAAAAAGGAGGTTATTGTACGACAAGGGGAGAGGCCTTATTCTTTAAACAAAGCCAGGATTAAACCGGCCGGCGGATATAGAACATTGGGCATCCTAGGTAGACCATATGATGCGCCCCCAGCTGTGTACAATATAGCGACACTTTTTCCACATTCTGATGGTCGACGCCGTGTCTGCTGCCAGCATGATTTTACGCTCCGTCTAACCTCTCCAAATCCCTCCTCGCCTCGTCCCTCTCGCGCTCCAACTCGCGATACTTCCTCGCAATCTCCCTCATTGTCCTTTCCTTTCCCGCATCTCCAACGCCAACCCCATACCCCTCCAACTCGGCCCTCAAAGTAGACACCGTGCTCTCCATCCTCATTCTCGCGTCTCTGAGATGCGCCTCATACTTCTGCAGCGCAGCCACCATCTCAGGCGAATACACTTCCTTCCTCACGCCTTGTCTCGCGGCAACGGCCTCCGCCTCGGCCTTCTGCGCCTCCAGCCCCGCCTCCGCGGCCCGGAACTCCAGACTGCGGGCGACCAGCCCGTGTTTGGCCTCCAGCGCCCGCACCAACAGCGTCAGCGCGCCAGCGTGTTTGTCCATCAACTCGACCAGACTCGCCGCCGCCCGCAGCCGCTCCTTCGCGAGCGCATATTTGGCCTGCCGGACGTCGCTCTCGAGCTTGTGGTAGGTCGTGTTCAGTACCGGCACCGTCCTGTGCAGGAAAGAGGGGTTCGTCGTCGGGTTTGCGATGCGGGCTAGGGACACCGCCGAGTTGTGCAGTGTAGAGGAGACGAGCTCGCCTAGTTGGGGAAGGAGGGACTGGATCTCGGTGAAGGGAGGGTTGGAAAGGAGGATCGTGGCCGACTCTGGCGAGAGCGGTTCGGAGGTTGTCAGGAGCGGGGGGAGAAGGAGAAGGAGGTCGAGGAGCGGTTCGGGGAGGGATGTCGCGGGTTTTTGAGGCTGCGAGTTTGAACGGGCTTGGAGGGATCGCGGGGCTGGTCCCGGCTCGGGAGGCGCGGTCGTCGAGAGGGCTGATATTAGGAGGTGGTCTTTTGCTGTTGTGTAAGTGCTGTCTGCTAGTTCCTGCTGCTTGTTAGATGGGGTTTTTTTTCGTGGAGCTCAATCAAAGAGCGCATCTAGCTGGAGGGAGCAGTGTACTATACATTTTGGATCGCGGATTGTTCTTTGGTGTAAGGCTTCTTCGATGACCCGTCTGAGTTAAGAATCGCCGTTGTCAGGGTGTGATGCAGCGCCGCGAACTCGGGGTTATTTTGGAGGACCGATTGCTCGACCGGGGGAAGCATTGTGACGCTCCAGTGCGCGTCTGTGCAAGATAGTCTTTACAGTTTCAATACAAGTTGTGGTTTGCGAATCGCAGTTGGGGCGTGATCAAGGTGTCCGTCTCCGTAGCTTTCTCATGGTCTCGGCCCAGCACACCGTCATGGAGGGGCCCAGCTTCAGGTGCCGTTCATGCCCCAAACATCCCGGTCGCGAAATCAACACGGAATCAGCTGATAGGTCCTTATCATCAACTTTCCCATCTTCTTCAGCACCCCACTGCCAACCCTTCTCAGCCAATCAAGCACCTCAATTCCCGGAGAGCGGGACATCCCACCCCCGTACCAGCTCAAGCCGGGCCTGGCTCAACTCCAAAAAATCATCGCATCAAGCCTCACACGACGACGACGACGACGCCGCCGCCGCGCCGACACTGGTACCTCCCAGCGCTCCCCGTCCGCCGGCCGTCCGACCCGATGCGCTTACGATAAACAATCTTCCAACACCACACTTCGATCGCAACCCCGAATCGACAAGACCGGAAAACATGCCCCTCAACGCCCTCCGCCCAGGGACCTCCTCCCTCACGACAGCCCTCTCCTCCCTAACCCTCACCTCGACACGGAAATTCTCCACCACGCAACCATTCCTCACGAAAACGATCCCCCTCCCGCGGATCCCCGACCTCAACGTCCCGCCCTACCCCTACGGCGAGCGCCTGCTCTACAAACAATCCAATAACGGCCTCTACGGCTCCGCCCGCATCCGCTACGGCAACAACGTCTCCGAGAAGCACAACCAGATTACCCCGCGCACCTGGCGGCCCAACGTCCACCGCCGCAAGCTGTGGTCCGATTGTCTCGGCGCCTGGGTCCGCACCCGGCTGACCACCCGCGTCCTGCGCACCATCCGCAAGGAGGGCGGCCTCGACAACTACGTGACCAAGCACAAGGCCGCCCGCGTCAAGGACCTGGGACCGGGCGGGTGGAAGCTGAGGTGGCTCGTCATGCAGACGCTCAACTACCAGGTGAAGATGATCGCCGAGAGGGAGAAGCTGGGCGTCACGACGCCGCTGCCCGCGGACAACACGCTCCTGGCGCCCGTCATGGTCAGGGCCGCCATCAGGGGGCAGAAGCCGAGCCTGGCGGACGACGAGCTCATGCACGACATGGCTGCGAGGGTGTTGGAGCAGACGCTGAAGCACGATGCCGAGGGCATCGCCCTTGGGCAGGAGGCGGCTGAGGGTTTCCTTGCGGATGAGGCGTATGAGAAGTTTCACATTGAGGGACAGAAGGCCAATACTGAGAAGACGGTATGAAGAGTGTATTCACGGTTAAGATTGACTGAATGTTGTTCAAGAGAGAGAAAACAACTCAATTGTATCGTATGTACAAGAATTCTCATGTCGTAAAAACACCACGGGGTTCGAGATGGTGAACACCCCTACGTTTTTGGTCTACAATGCTTTCCCTGACCCCCATGAAACCCCTGAAATGGACATTCCTCTATACGCCTTTAATGTGTGTCATGCATCCAGTTCATGTCCCGTTGTTAAATCATTTCAAAATCGCAAATCCCAACCAATCTTCGGGCCCAGCTTGGGCAGCTCATCAGCGACGCTCTGCACGTCCTTGTCGCCACGGCCACTGAGGCAGATGACGATGTCCTCGCCCTTCTTCATAGTCTTGGCGAGCTCAATGGCACCGTAGATACCGTGCGCCGACTCGAGGGCAGGAATGATACCCTCCAGCTGACTCATGAGACGGAAACCAATGAAGGCCTCGGCATCGGTGGCGGCGATGTACTTGGCGCGCTCGCTGTCCTTCCAGGAAGACAGCTCGGGGCCGACACCCGGGTAGTCCAGGCCAGCGGAGATAGAGTGCGTCTTGGCGACCTGTCCGTTCTTATCCTGGAGGATGTATGTCTTAACACCGTGCAACACACCCTTGCTGCCTCCGGAGAGTGTGGCACTGTGTCGCGCGGTGTCGATACCGTCACCACCCGCTTCAACACCCAGAAGCTTTACTGAAGGGTCGTTGGCGAAAGGGTAGAACATGCCGACGGCGTTGCTGCCACCACCGACGCAGGCGACGACAGCGTCAGGGAGCTTGCCACGCTTCTCGAGCATTTGCTGCTTTGTCTCGGTACCGATGACGGACTGGAAGGTACGCACAATCGTAGGGAAAGGGTGGGGACCGATGGCGGAGCCGATAATGTAGTGAGTGGTGTCGAGCTCGACAACCCAGGCGCGCATGGCCTCGTTAACGGCGTCACGGAGGGTCTTGCTGCCGGCCTCAACGGCAACGACCTTGGCGCCGAGAAGCTTCATGCGGAAGACATTAAGCGCTTGTCTGCGGACGTCCTCGGCACCCATGTAGACGGTGCACTCCATGCCGAACTTGGCGCACACGGTAGCGGTAGCGACACCGTGCTGGCCGGCGCCGGTCTCGGCGATGATCTTGGTCTTTCCCAGGCGCTTCGCTAGAAGCAGCTGGCCGAGAGCGTTGTTGATCTTGTGTGAGCCGGTGTGGTTGAGGTCTTCCCGCTTCAGCCAGATGTTGGCACCGCCGGCGTGTTCTGTCAAGCGCTCGGCAAGGTGAAGGTGGCCGGGGCGACCCATGTACTCGTAGTATGAGCGGTATTCCTCCCAGAAGGACGGGTCGTCCTTGATCTTGTTGAAACCCTCTTCCAGTTGCGACAGGCAGTCCATCAAAGACTCGGGGACGTACTGGCCACCAAACTCGCCGAAGCGCTCGGGAATCTTGCCGTGCATGGCGGCAAGTTGCGCAACCAACTCGCTGTCCTCGTCGGCGGTGATGGAATCAACAGTCGGGTTCTGGGGCTCTTTAGCGACAGCCATAGCCTCGACCATGCCGACCTCACGAGTCGTCTGATCACCTTGAGTACGACCGCACAGGTACGCGCAGTACTTCTCGACATCATTGAAGAGCTCGCCGGGGGCGGCGTTCTTCAGGGTGGTGATAATTTGGGAGCCGACAACGACACCATCGGATAGCTGAGCGACGCTGAGGAAGTGCTCGCGGGTGCTGACACCGAAGCCAACAGCAGCGGGCTTGTCGCCACTGTACTTCTTTACGCGGTCGATGAGGTCGGGGAGGTTGGCGTTGAGGGAGCCGAGAGCACCGGTGACACCCTGGCGAGAGACAACGTAGATGAAAGAGTCGGCCAACTTGCAAAGAATCTTCATGCGGGCGTCAGAGGTCGCGGGGGCGATCAGGGGCACGTATGATAGGCCTCCCTTGGTGCAGAGCTTGCGGAAGGAGATGGCTTCCTCGGGAGGAAGGTCGACGACGATGAAGCCGTTGACGCCTGCGCTCTTGCAGTCGGTCAAAAGTCTCTCCTCGCCGTAGCTAAGCAGGGGGTTGTAGTATCCCATCAGCATCACAGGCGCTTTGAGGCCCTGACTCCTTGCGTCCTTGACCATCTGGAGGGTAGACTCGATCGTGACACCGTGTTGCAGCGCAATCTGCGTACGTTAGTCACTACTGGAACTCAGGCCATAAATCTCGGTGTGCCACTCACGGTGTTCGAAGTCTGAATGGTCGGGCCGTCGGCAATCGGATCGGTGAAGGGGGCGCCAAGTTCAATCACATCTTGCGCCGTGTCAGTTACCATTCTCCCTAGACCACGAGCAGAGGAAAAACCAACCAGCGCCTCCTCTTTCCATGGCAAGCAGGACACCGGGCGTGTCCTGCGGCGAAGGGTAACCTGCGGTAACATATGTGACAAGCGCAGACTACCACGTCGTTAGTTTCTGTGCTCTGTGTCGCCTGTGCGACGATCCCTGTGGTGAAGGCGGTGGTCGCAGGACCCCGCCGAAGCCCATGGGGTAGACTCACCCTGCCCTCGGCCTTGCAACGCCGGAATGTTTGCCTAAGATGCTCCATGATGAAGTTGAACCTGTCAATGGAGTATATGCGAAAAGTTGACTGGGTGCTATCCTGGAACGGCGGAGCAATGTGAGAAAGTTGAACGGCGGCGATACTTTTAAGTAGCGACGATTTCAACGTGGGGGAGATCGGGGAGTCACTGTGGATTTGGCTCCAGGCGGAGAGGACGGCGGGGACGGGCAACTCGACGGACGGGAGCTCCGACTCTTGCAGCGGCTGCACCGCGCTTCAGGAATCTTTTGGGGGCGACTAACCCTCTGTAAATTCGACCGCCGGCCGCCGTATCGAGGTCAATTGCAGTGAATGAGATCACCACACTAGGGCGCTACCTGGCAGTGCACAGGGTGGCCCAAGGCAACTAGGTGATACCCCACACCCGCCACCGCACCGATGCCGGCAAGCGGCCTGTTCTTCCAGATTCCAGCGTTCTGACTGGCTCAATTGAGCTGCAGGTCCCTGTTCCCTCGCCCAGCGGCGGAGCTAACGCGGTCCTGGTTCCCTCGGAGGCGGGGCGGAGATGCCCAAAAGAGGTTCAAAGACATTACTTCGCCATCCACCTATCGCCGCTCCGGCAGGCAAACAGTCCGCTCCGCAGACAACCGGTGAATCCAATCGCGCGTCCGTTGACCTACGAACTGACCTCGGGCACTTCCATTATCTATACTTCAAGTGCCATACCTGGGTTTTTCCGGCCCGAACATTCTTGTCGTCTCTCCTTGTCCAATGTCGGCAGGGGAAAGGGCCTCTTCACGGCCTAGGACTGTGACACGGACGTAAAGCTTTGTTGATTGCAGCTAGCTGTATATTCAATTTTCGACTACCTGGAGGTATATACTGAATAGACATTCTGGTAGCCAGCCAAGCTGCCACGAATCAAATCATCCCAGTGGAATCATAACGCAAAAAATGAGAATCGTTGTAGCAACGGAGACAAACGGTGCGGCAACTGAGCCGTGGTATCTTTGAGTCGCCCATTCCTCCCTTTCCCATGTTGGGTTAAATACCTTCATATTCCAACGCCTTTTTATCTCATGCTGTTCGTATTATCGAGACCTATCGTAAATGAGGGGTATCTCTCGGCTTCGGGTCCAGCCAGGGCCGGAGGTATCAAGGTCTCCTCCCTCTTGTCTTTTTTTTTTTTTTTTTTTGCATATTCGATATTCTTTGTCGGCATAGATACCCATTCAAAACTTTGTGAATGACGCGGTGTCCAAGTGGCCGTATGAGCTTGTTCTCTCATGGCCCTCCATAGGTTGTGCTCGGCCCATGCTAGTCTTCTTGATAGTCTTCTCGTCTCGGTAATCTCTTGAGTGGTGATCATCATCTACCGCCGATGCTTCGCTGCCAAACTGAGGAAACCGCGAGTCGTTGCCGTGGGATATGGTCGGGCTTCTCGGGGTCATCGGCGGGCGACCCTCTCCAATGTATCTCATTCCACCTTCAGCGCGTCCTTTGTCTGGCATTGCCATGCCTACCAGCGCGCGAATGACACCGATGAGGACAATAATGACGTACACGAGAAGTATGCCGGTGGAAATGAGGGCTTCTTGAATAATTCCTCGCTCCAGCCAATTGGTGACGTGAGTGACGGCGCCGGTGACTTCGTCGGTAGTCACAGATGATGGTGAAGCTAGGAAAGTGTTGAGATCCGAATCACCGGAGATGGACTCTTGAGCACCGAGACTGAAGGTATCATTGGCAAACGTCGGGAACGAAATTTGTGAATGGTCATGAACCCAAGTTAGGCCCTTTTGAACAGCCTCAACCTTCAGACCGATCGTGCAGCGCACGACGTCCTTGATAGGGTTGATAAGGATGGTGCCGTTGAAAACCGTCTCCAGACCGGTTGTCATGGTGTTGGTGAAGGTGTTCAGGGTGTCATTGACGGCCGAGGTCGCGTTCGTGACATATCCAAGCAGATCGTTGTTGATCTCGTTCTGGGTGTTGAGCACGACGCCGTTGACATCGTCGGCCCATTCTTTCGAGACACCCTCAAGAGTGGTGACAACATCACCAGCGAAGTTACCAACCTGGTTGGCAAGGGCAGGTACTTCTTTCTCGACCGCCTTGAGGATGATGTACTGGCAAAGGCAGGAAAAGAATCCGGCGATAGCAAGGGCCAGAACGAAAAGAGCCGGGAGGGAGGTGGCGTAGGCAATTGCCCAGCGGACCATGATTTGGCGCTTGCCCTTGAAGTGAGAGGCGATCTTGATGCCATAAGTCGAAGTTATGGGGCGAGAAGCGATGTAGACGACATCCATCGAGTCGTACTGGCCGTTGGCCATGACCTTGGCGTGCTTGCGCTCGCGTCTCCAGCGCATAATCTCAAACCATGCCATAGGGGCAATGACAAGAACAGCCAGAACGGAGAGCACGACGATGAAGACGATTCGACCATTGGCAATCTTGTCTCTCAAATTGTTGAAGAAATCGGAAATGTTGTTGTTGGTCGAACAGAACTTGAGTGCTTGCTTTTGAGCGACAGGAAAAATGGATCGGTCAAATTTGTAGCCCTGATAGGCCTCGTTGATGGTCTGCTTCAGCAATTTGAAAGGGAATGAAATTGCCTCGGCAGTCATGTTCTGAACCTCATCGAAAGTGGGAAGGTCGTCATTGAGCTTGTTCAGGTCGCCGACGAAGCCGCTGGTGTCGATCTTGATGTCGCGCAGGTCGTTGACGGGGCCGGTGAGGTCAACCTTGGGGAAATCAGGGAGAACCTTTCCGAGGACGGAGTCTTCAATAGCGTCGGCGGCCTTGTTAATGCCATCCTGCAAGCTCTTGGCTGTGTCGTCGATTGTGTCGGTGATGGCGCCCACAGCTTTGTTCATGGCATCGGTGACCTTCTTTGTGACATCCGAGGCAACGTCGAGACCACCGTGGATGAAGGCCGTGATGAGACAGGTGTACATCGAAGTCATCATGTTGATGACAAAGATGATGAGGTTCTGGACGCCGGTGATGACCAGGCCGAGCACGGAGACCAAGCCATCCATCGTCTTCTCGATGCCCTTGGCGGAGAGCTCGTTAACGCCGACAGAGAGATAGTGAGGCATAGAGGCCATGGCACTGCCGATATCCTCCACCTTGGTGCAGGCCGAGAGTGCCTTCGCGTTTGCCTCATCAACGTTGTCGTCTAGGCTGGCTATGAGAATGACGATTCTTGCGAGGACGAGCAGGAGCAAAATGGTCCAGCGGTTGATCCAGATTTGCGACAGCCTAGCGGGAAGGCCGAGATAGGGCGTGATGTAGGGCGAGGAGTCGGCTCGAGCCTGTTGGGTCTTTCCAAGCTCCGACATCTCGAGCGATTCCGACCTCAGGGAGTTGGGGACGGCCGGGTAGGCCTCTGGTAGTTTCCGTGAGGTAAACATCTTGAGTCTATCGATGGTGTAAGATTTTTGATGCAATTATTTCGTGGCCAGCCAAGAAGAGAAGAGAAATAAGAGAATTCAACAAGCCCAAAAAATGGAAGGGGTTTGAGGAGGAGCAGGAGGAGAGGATGGTTGACGAGTAAAGGCGATTATTTGTCGAAGTTAATGGTGACTGAATTAGATGAATCACTCGACGCAAAGGAAAAAGGAGGAAAGAAGGAAATTGACAAAGGAAACTCGTCAAGCACTGATACTGAACAAGCCTTCTATGAATCCATTGTGAGTCTTTGATGCGCAGGTGAAGAACTCAGATTTGGGTTGGAGGGGAAGGAAGTCGTGAATGGGAAGCAAGTACAATAAGAAGGGGAAGGCACGACCGGGTCGACTAAGACGGCCGGGGCTCTGCATCACGGTGCAGCCGCGCATCAAAGGATGGGACATGGGGACTCGGGAAAGAAGAAAGGCTGCTTACTTGATTCACACCTCGATGCAGAATGGGATGATGCCAGCAAAGGTCCTTTGGCCGTGGCCTTGAGGATATTGGACTTGGCCCAAGCCCTTTGAGCCGTTTGGCGGCACCGAGTAAGAAAGGCGGATGTGGATTTGGGTGAAGCCTTTTTTTTTTCTTTTCCTTTTTTTCCCTCCTTCTTTGTAAGCGCGCTCAACGGCCGCTCTCAGCCAACCAAAGTCGTCGTCGGGGGTCACGATGAGCGCCTGCCCAAACGCTGCTAAGGCAAGGCGATATTTGCGGAAACCGGGGACTGAGCTCTCGATGCAGTGTAGCCGTATCAGAAGACGCGGAATAGATTTGAATCGATCGATTGCTCCTCGTATTGCTTGCGTACGGCTCGGCTGGGTCAGAACAGGCTGAGATGAGTTGAGCTCGCTTGCCGAAGAGAATGTTACTGGGTGTGAGTCGAGTTGACTGTTGACAGTGTCGCTCCTACAACAGTCTCATCGGCTGACAAGACTGGTTGTTTGAAAATTGGCTTGCGCAGTGAGTTGAGATTGTGGTATCACAAGAGCATAGAAACAGTCCAGCACTCGTTCAAGCCAGCAGCAGTAGATGGCTTCACGAATGGGGGCGAACTCGAGTGATATGATATACAAGTGGACGTTTGAGTCACTGAGCAAGGGGACACCACGGAACGACTGTTGGATGGTGCCCATCATTCCAAAAGTCACCATTCGGGATTGCCAGAGGAGATGGGCATTTCAACAGAATCCAGTCCTGTTCGTAGGTTCCGGTTCGTTCATACGCCTTGCGGCGAGAATGCATTTTGACGCCATTGGCAAGCCGGGCAGTAATTGCGGGGAGCTGCCCACCTCGACCCTCGCATTCACTCACTCTCACCCTCGTCGATATCCCATTCCCGCGGAAGGGCTGCCCAGTCAAGATTAAGCCCAGTCGTATCCCCGTCGCGAGTCACGCTAGGTGGTGCCGGTGGCTGTGTCGGATGAGGGCGAAAGAAACGATGAGTTGGCCTGGTTAGGCTGGTCTGGAATCCCAAGATTTGCTAGATTTCCGGGGCAGTTCTGCGAAGGGTTATGGAGACTGGGAAGAGGGAAGCAGGAACAGAGGAAAGATCGTCAGCCAGCAAACCAAAAGAGGCGGCGGATGGCTGGCGCTTCCTCTGCCACTCGACAAAATTCATGTCCAATCGTTGCCTCAAGAACGCCATTCGGCTCATGTCGCTTAGGTGCAACCCCTGCAAAGAGTTGGCGAGGAAGAAAAAGACTGGCGGCGACGGGCAAGAATAGGACCGGACCCTTGGTGTTCTACCCACCATATTACCTTAGTGAAGGTAGCAAATAGTGTGGATATATTTGCTGGGCTGTTTTTACTAGGTACGCAAAGGAAGTCGGCCGATGAGCGATGAGCAACGCCAAGCCTTTGCCACTACGACCACAGCATCACGGAAAACCTGTTTGCGAAAGGAACGGCCTTTTGGAGGCTAGTCTTGGTCGGACGGCAGGAAAGCTTAAGCAATTCCACAAATCGTGGGATTCCGAAGAAGGTTCCTTAGGTACGCAGGGCAAGTTCGTTTGAACGTAAGGTACATTCCAGTCTGGGCAGTTTGGCCAGGTGCTGAGGTGCGCATTGGCAGACCCCAACTTAGCCACCCACCGCCTCCAATGACAATCTAACTTCGACCTCATTCTGCCAAGATTGCTGTTTCCGAAGATGCCCATCGCTTGCCTACTGTGGGCTAACAGAAGGAAGGAAGAGAGAGCCAATGTTGGTACGGATAGTTGCAGTTGCATTTGCCTTTGCAATTGCAGTCGCACCCAGCCGCTCCTTCCTCCGACCTTGGACCTTGCCTTCCGCCGATTTGCATTTCCATCGGAGGGTTCTTGCGGCACCCGGCGACGGGCCCGCTGAACAAGAACTCACCAAGGAAGTGTGCCATGTGCTTCCTTCTGTTCTGTGGGGTCGTCTCAAGTCTTGACGCTTGCAAAGAATAATTGGCCAGTGGTGGCCCGCGCTCTGCGACGTTGGGCGCTTCGCTGCAGACGCCGCCGACTGCGTACCGCCAACGATTAAGTCGGCGCTTGCGGTCTTTGGGACGAGGCCTATCAGAACTTCAGGAATTTTTGAATGATTAGGACTTGGCGACGGCCTAGTATAAACGAGAACCTGCATCGCAAAATCAAAGCTATCTTTGCAGTCCCCATCGGGCTCCTGCTCTTCCCAATAGTGCCCAGAGGCGGATCTTTTTGCTCTTTGCCACGACCCTCAAAGGTTTCCAAGAGAGTGGGGTGCCTTTATCGCATCCAGACGTCCCGCTATCAAAACACACACACCAACACATACAAACTCCTTTTAACAATTGCAATATCTAGCTGCCACAAAGAAACGAAAAATAACGATATAAGCTGGATAGAAGAGATTAGACAATTCGCAGACCTATCAGCCTATAGAGGAATTGCGCGTCTACAAAGGGACTGCGCGTTCTTTTGGAAAGTTGATGGGGAGGATCACGAAGACCCTGAAATCCTCCCTTTCAGCATTTCAGCTTTTTTTCCCCCTCCCTTTTAGTATTTCAGCTTTCTTTTTCCTCTCTAATAAAAAAATAATAGTGTATTGAGTATATTCATCTCTGAAATCTCTCAACGTGGATCCGTGCGGAATTTCCGCCTAAATGCGCCCAACGTGCTATTGGACCATATTTCCTTCCGTGCTCGGGCTCATCCTCCGCGTAACTCCGCAAAGTCCGTAAATTCCAAAAGAGTCGATTTGACAATAACACTCTCAAACAGCTTAGTCGCACTGAAGGAAGAATTAGCATATATTGATTTCCCGTAGTTAGCAAGTAGTCACTTACACATGAGATTATCTTCAGATGAAGCTTGTTAGCAGTCAAGTAGATGTATGTGGAATAACGAATGGGAACTTACCCCATTTCCGCAGTACGCCGTTACATCTTCCCTCTCACGAAGGTTCTGCGGGGAGAAACATGCTCCTCGGTAAATTGGGAATTCTGAAGATTGTGTGACGTCGCACTTTGGCAATACTTAGAAATGATTCCTCGGCAGAGGATATGCTACTCACACAGTAGGAATTGGCGCCTTTTCCCTAAAGCATATATCTATTAGTCGTCATACTGTTTTGCGTATATGAGATTTAAACATACAGCACAAGTAAGACCGCTTGGGACACCCCATCCACCGTTGCAGTAGGCCCCAATAGCAATTGTAGGTACAGCCTGCACCAGCAGAGAGGTAAGGACAGAGAACTTCATAGTTATCAACTGAGAAAGAGAATAATAAGGATAGTTGAGGCTAATAGTGAAATGGGTCTTATAAAATCGGCAGCTTCCACCATTATAAAAATGGGGAGAACTGCGGTTTTATATATGGCCTGAAACTTTATATTTGTCTCTGATGATTTTTGGAACCTTAGTAATGTCAGCTGAACTAAGTCAAGACCAATAAGAAGCCAGCTACCGAACCATGCGCAGTGTCCTCTAATTTGCTTTGTCTTGATTCAGCATTCATGTGTCAGGTAGGAGTAGAGTGGAGTAGGTTAAATTAGCTCGAAGGGGATGAGAATCAGATATACAGTAGTATAGAACCAAAGGATATTTATATTAGAGGTTGTAGCTCAACCGATTATTGCCCCCCTACTTTAACCGACCCAACTACAGAACCTGGGCTGACCTGACCATTGCTATGGGGGAGCGGGGCGCAGCGGGTCCAGATTCTATTAGCTACGCAATAGGGCTCACGCACCACACACTTTCCCTAAGCGTAGAGTAATTTCATTCTATTAAGATTGCATTTAAGCATTCCCAATTCATCTACATAAAACAGACTCCAACACCAATGATTTTATGCTGACGCTACTACCAAGATAGCGTCACTTACTAAATCCGATACCGAGGATATCCCAGACACCAACCAACAGTTCCCCGAGGTGCCGCATGTTGATGATGAAATTGAATAAAGTCACGTGCGTGCTGAAGATGATGAAGATGATGAACTAGACTTCAGTGACTAGCGTGCGGTAAAGGCACTTAAGCTTCCTAGGTTTAAACTCTTAGATTAAGTAAGGATATTAGTTATAGTATATATTTAATTGATTCTAAAAATTCAATAGCTTATTATAAATTAACCACTAATTCTATTATTAGCACTCCTAAGCAATAACAGTTATCTTTAAATATATACTAATAGCCCCTGGGTTAGTAAAGTACTTTATATAGCTAGTTTTCTTAGTATACCCTGGAAAGCAATTAATAGTATTACATATATTATTCTAACTACAGCTTTAAGTAAAGATAAGTATATAAAGCTATGAAAGGTTATATAATATAGCTCATAAAGACCTTATCCTAGTAAAAGAAAGCTTACGCAGCTTTAGGAAATATACTAGTTATATAACATACTTTTAAGTATTTAGGTAGTATAGTATATTAATATCTTATATCTTAATTATAATAAAGCTTATATATAATAGTTATAATAGAGCTCTTTAATAAATTAGCTGCTATTTAATACCGTATATTTATCTAAATAGTACAAAAGCGGGCAATTGCTTGGGCCTTTTCAATCTATAAGATGTTTGAATGTGGAATATCCTATAAACTATTTAAGCGCAGCTATTAACCTATCATTAAGCATTCCGACTTTAGACAATTTATGCAGTTTAAATAGATTTAGATTTAGTGCGTAAATTAACTAATTAATTACAATAACAGAGGCAAAAACAAAAACAACTATTTTGTTAGTATTCTAAAGCTAGAGATAGTTAACTACTATAATAAGATTAAGCGGATTATTAATGTTACGGGCTACGCCCAGTTGGAACCATCTGGGCTTCTGCCCAGATTCACCGCTCTTAGGGCCCACCTAGTAGCTACCTACAAACCCAGTATAACCATGCTAAAGCGGAAAACCCTTCCTTTCCTCTTCAGCTTTAAATAAATAGTATTACGCCACCTCTTATCGTATAGACTTAGGTCTAGCCCTTCACATATTTAAAGCTTACTACTATAACGATAAGAGATAGGTTAAGCGCCGCTCCCTACTAGTTACTAAGATAGTTAATAACATAATAGCTAATAGCTAAGGCGAGCCATTATATACCGACTTAGTAATAGTATTAAACTACCTCTAGCAGCAAATATAGGAGCTATAGAGAGGTAACTAGTAATTAGTTACACCCCCCTAAATAACTACTACTAGTAGACTACTAGGAATACCTAGTATAGTACTCTAGAAGCTACTACCCTTACCCCTAAAGTTCTTAGGTTTGCAGAGAGAATATACCTCATAAGCGTAATAAATAAGATATATTCTTAAAATTAATTAGGTCTTTTACCCTATAGATATAGAGGCGTAATATATTATTAATTTATATCTAGATATTAATCCCTAACTAGTAGTCTCTACTTTCTAAAGAGTAAGTAGTAAGAGAGGAAAATATAACCCTAAGAATTTTATAGCCTACCTCAACTAAACCTAGAAGGATTATAACCTATAGCCTCAAGTAGTAGCCTAACTATAGACCTTCTATTAGAGAGAGATAGAGTCCCTCTCAGCATTCTTACTGAGATTTAAATAGACCCTAGCTAATGCGGGGGGGAGTAACTAGCCTAGCTAGGTCCAGATATCCCTCCTAGAAGCTGCTCTTACTCCTAGGCTAAAAGACTACTTAACTACCATTAATCTACCTTCTAATTATAGTAGGTAGCTCTTAAAAGTTCAAAATATCGCCTAAAGGTTAAATACTAGAAAGCCCTAAGCTATCTCTAAGCGCCCTACTAGAAGCTACTAGCTAAGGATACTAATAGAAATACCTATATAACTAGAGTAGTGCATATCTTAAGGGTAAAAGAGAAATATCGCCCCCAATAAGACTCAGAGTTATTCTATAATAGCTACCTAATATATCCCTAGTAGCAAAGAGATAAAGATACCCACCTTAGAGATACCTGCACTTACTATATCTATAGGATTAAGAGCTATATTATACAGCGCTACCCTATAAGGGATAACTAGCTACTAGAAGTTACTAAAGTTAGGACCCTAAAAGTTAAATCTACTAATAGATAGGAAGAGAAGGACTACTAGGTAGAGATATACTCCTCTAAGAATAGTAAAGAATTAGAACAAAACTAACTCTAGAGCAAAATCAGGCCCCAGAGCCTACTAAGGAGGGGATATTGAGTTAGGAATAATATGAAAGGGAGTAGCTAGTAGATAGTAAACCTACTATGATATAAATTAGAGTTAATAAAGGATACCTAGCTTATACCCTAGTTAATATTAATAGTAACACCTATATAATCTCTAGCCTAATACCTCTACCTTCTATATGATAAGAAGAAGTAGTAACCTATAAGGGAGTATAGTCTTAGTAATCCCTTACTAAGTAACGCCCTAGGCGTAATAGCCTTTAGTTTAGAGGCAAGTAGCTATTTCTAGTGCGTATTTATATATATAGTAGAAAGCCTTAACCTAGAGATCCTATTGAGATAGCTATAAATACAGTAGAATAAGATTATATATGATATTATAGCCTACTTAGTATGCTATAGCTAGGGCTATATTAAGCTATACCTAAAGGAGCAGAAAAATCAACTCTTATAATAGAGATAAGGGCTATAAGATTCCTAGATACTATACTATTCTCTATAATCTATTAATATCTAGCGAGAAAATAAAGTAAGTACTAGGGAGGCGCTATAGAGGCATAAGTTCGGGTAGTTAGCCTAGTAGATATTAGGAAAGCTCTCAACCTAAAGCTAAAGGAGGACTAATAACATAGAGTACTAGCCTAGATTCTAGAGGAGTTTCCCAGCTTATTTAACCTAAATAAGGCTTATCTACTTCCCCCCAGCTAGCCTGGAGCAAACCACTAGATTAACCTTATCCCCACTATAAATAGAAGGGAACCGCTACTCTCCTAGGGACCCCTTATAGCATATTGCGAGAGGAATTACTACTACTTAAGAATACCCTATAAGACCTCCTAGATAAGGGGTTTATTTAAGCTAGTAGCTCACTAGCTAGTACTCTAGTACTCTTAATAAAGAGGCTAGGTAGAGGTATTTGCTTCTATATTAACTATAGGGCTCTAAATATAATTACTAAGAAAAACTAATACCCCCTACTATTAATCTCTAAGATAATATGCCGCATTAGCGCAGCTAAATAGTATATAAAGTTAGATATAGTAGCTACCTTCTTTAAGCTATAGATTATAGAGGAGTACTAGGAGAGAATAGTATTCCGCACCTAATATAGCCTATTTAAGTAGGAAATATACCCCTTTAGCCTTACTAGCGCCCCTGCTAGCTTTTAATAATATATTCATAGCATACTATAAGACTTCTTAAATAATTTTATTATAGCCTATATCAATAATATACAAATCTACTTAAATAGAATAAAGGAGGACTATAAGAAGAAGGTCTAGGAGGTCCTCTAGAGGCTAGTAATAGCTAGACTTAACCTTAATCCTATAAATTGTGAGTTCTTAGTTAAAAAGATTAAGTATATGAGGTTTATTATAATATGAGAGAAGAGCCTCTCTTATAATCCTAAGAAGCTCTAGGTGATTACTAAGTAACTACCCCCTACCTCACCTAAAGGGGTCTAGAGCTTCCTAGAGTTTACTAACTACTATAGTATATTTAAATCTAGTTATAGAGAGATTATTAAGCTGCTAATATAGCTTACTAAGAAAGATATAGTATTCTACTAGAAAAAGAACTAAGATAAGGCATTTGAGGAGCTTAAGTAGCTTTTTGGTACCTAACTAGCCCTCTGCTAGTTTAACCTAGAGGATAAGATAGTAGTAGAGACTAATTACTCTAGGTTTGCTCTTAGAGGAGTACTCTCCTAAGCTAACCTAGAGGATACTAGGCGCCTAGTAGTATTTCACTTAAGGAAGCTATTACTAGTAGAGTATAACTACTCTATATATAATAAGGAGCTACTAGTAGTACTATTTTATTTCTATATATAGAGAGTAGAGCTATATAGCGTCTCTACCTTTAAGATACTAATAGACTACTAGGAGCTAGAATACTTTATAAAAAAGTAAAATCTTATAGAATATTAGAGTAAGTAAGTAGAGGAGTTATCTTAGTATAACTTCTATATTAAGTACCGCTCTAGTGAAGAGATATTAGCCCCTATTACCCTCTCTTAATAGGAGTAGAATATACCCTAGGGGTGGGATAATAAGTAGAAGTAGGAAAGGGTCCTATAGCTAATACCTAACTATATATAATCCCGAGGAGACCCTATAGTCAGGTTTTATTTATACTATTATGTATAAGCAATAAAATGTTATGTTCCCTCTTGGTATATTACAGCTTGCTATCTTTTATAACTACCTTAATAAATAATAAGAAGGCTTTTAGGTATAGTTTCCCTATATATCCAAGTTTTTAAATATAGTAATAAGTTAGTGAATTTAATATTTTATTAATAATAGCAATTACTGGATATATATCTGCTTTTATCTACTATAAGTTAAGTAGTAGAAGCTTTTATAGATAAATTACTTTTAGCTTAATACTAACTATAAATAGCTATATAATAGTAATAAGATTGAGGTTATCTGGGGTTAGTTTAATTTAGTCTTAGAAAAAGTAATCTCTTTAGTTTGTATATTTACTAACAGCGAGACAATAAACATATATATGTATATATTTATAACTATATCTAAGCTTCTTTAGGAAATATTTAATATTAAGGTCCAATAGATATACCTTTAAGATCTAAATAAGAATACTAATACTCATGTTCTACATTTACTTAGTATTATAATTAATCAAGACTAGTAGTGCGTGCGGAGTAAGTATTAACCTAAGTTATTAGTATAAATATGATCAATTTAATCTAGGTCTTAGTTACTATCTTTAGGAGAACATTAACTAATTACATTAGCTATAGGACTAGCAGGCCTAGAGATATATCTACTTTTGCTACGCTTACTTTAAGAGAGGCGCACAAAACCTTTATTTAGATAATAATATTAGACTAAATAGCAAACTTAAGCGCCTGCTTGCCCTTCTTAAGGTGGATTCTATATTATAATATAATACTATATATAATTTAATTAAAGGTAAATTACTCTATTATTACTTTATTCTCAAATTATATTCTAATTGTATTTACTTTAGAGTAATAGCTAAACTTAGCCTTATAGGTTGCATATAAGTATTAGCTAGTTATTTAATCCGGGCTTTATTAAGGTGCACCCCTAATACTAAACAAAGACTAGGATTTACTTTTTCTAAATATAAATATCATTAACATCTTACACAAAGCATAAAAAAATAGGCTAATCAGTATATACTACTAAAAAAAGCAATTAAGGCATCCTAAAACTATAATTAGTATATTCTAAGGCAGAATAGAATTAAACGTAAACTATAAATCCCAATATCCTACCGCAATACCTCCCTATACAAAAGGTTTATAAACTGAGAAAAAACGAAAAGTAGGTCTAAACATACTCCTATTACTAGAGAGCAACTAATAACAATAGAATCTAAACGCTAGAGGAATTGCGATAATACTAATAGTGAAGATAATAATCCTTTTAACCGTCGCGCGCGAAGTTAGAGCAGATTCCAGACAGCTACCCTAGCAGCATTAGACTAAAGAAGATCTAAGACTCCTGGGGATAGCTTTAATTTTGATAATAGTAATAATACTATATTAGATTATAGTATCTCATCTAGCGGAGTCCCTCACCAATGAAATTGAAACTAGCGTAAGGGGTATATATAGTTAATTCAAATATATTCTAAATCGATTCTAAATATATTCGAAATATAATTACTATTAAGATAATACTAATTTGATGCCTATATTCCTAGTTAATAATTGCAGCAAGATTTAAGACGCATTATAACATAAGGCCAGGGTCAGAGTGCGATCGAGATCGCTAAGCGATAAGCTAAGATTAAGTTAAAAGAGGCATAAGCCCTCACTATATAACGAGAGATAGAGCAAAAGAATGAGAAATAACAAGCAAAACTTAAGTTTCAAAGAAAGGAATCAGAGGCTCGCATAATATGAGAGCAAGAGAATACAAGACTACGCCAACAGATACTAGAGATACAAATGCTTTTATTAGCATAGGCTTTAACTATTTTGCCGATATAGAATAGCATAAGTTTCCCTATAGTATAACAAAGCAACATTCTGCAGCCACAGCTCTTCCAAGGTTCTATACTTCCTCATCCTATACTCCAAAGAAGTATTCCCCCAAGCAATTAAATATAAGGTAGTACAGAGGGAGACATCAGCTGAATCAATATCCAAACTTTCCTCTAGATAATAGATCTAGACAAAATTTCTATTTTTAGATACAATACATTCCTTGACTTGTAGTTTTAAAAATCTTACCTTTTTCTTATTCTGAAATAAAATGAAAAGTTTTTATTACTTTTATTACAAAACCTAACACTAGAAAGTAGGCAAGAGAAGGGGGAGATGATACAATATTGAAGGTAGTTAGATAATATATAGAAAGAAGATATCTAGAAAAGTAGTTAATAAGAATAAGGAAAAATATAGTAAACTAATAAGGTAGGTTATATAACTACCTAGTTAGATCTTATTTCTACGTACTAAGCTATAGGCTTAATACTTAGGTTGGATTTAGCTGGGAAAATATCCTAATACTCTTTTGTATATTAAATAGCTATTACTTTAATATCAAAACCTATAGAGTAATAATATAAGCTTTTATTAGTTTATATATAGGCAGAGTAATATGAATGCGTGCGTAGCTCTGATATATTTATTTGTATTAAAGCTATGTAGAACTACGCATATATATATATAGAAGTCTAAGATATAAACTAGCTATATAAAAATAGTTTTATACTATATTAGGCTTGCGAATATAGTTATATAATAATTATATATACGTATAATATTATATCCCATAGAGTGCTTATCCTACTACTGTATGGGTTATCAAGTTATTATAATACTAGCAGTCTTTTCTTTTATAGCTAGGCGCGCTATAACTTATTTAAAACAATATAAAACAAGGTTATTTGCAGATTCTAAAACAATATGAATTAAATCCTTCTTAAGGCTTTTCTCCATACCTTTATTATTACTTTTAATAGCTATTATAGCTCTCAAAGGCCTCTCTCTATATCTCTATTACTACTCTTAATAGCGTAGCTATTGCTTTTTATAGCGTGAGGGATATTATAGTCCTTATAGCCTTTCTCTTATCTTATTACTTATTTCTTTATTTACATTATTACTATATTATTATTAATAAATTGCTTGAGGAATAGATTTGAGCTCTCTTTAGTAAACGTATTACTTAGGTTATTATCTCTATTAATCTAATATACCTTACATATCTCTTGTTGCTTATATAACTAATAAAGAGCTATTATATTAACTATAAAGCGCTTCTTCTTTATAATACTAAGCTTTCTAAGGTATTTATATAATAAATATAAGTTAGTACAAATAATAAAAGAGATAATAGGCTTCATTAACTATTTTATAGTATAGTAGTAATAGTACAGACTAAATTTGCGCTAGTAACTATAATATAGACCTTAGAGGCTAGAATACTTTATATAACTCTTTTATAGTTTATTAAGCTAAAGTAAATAATATTACTAGTTATTACGAAAGTATTATTAGCTATAGTCTTATTAGTAATAACTATAATAAATCCAATCTATAAAAGTAGGTTAGTATTATTAGTAAAAGATCCTCTATAAATATAAAGAGTCTTGCTATAGCTAGGTTAATAGGTATAAAAGTTAGCTCTTAACCAAGGTTCTCTTTTTACTATTTGAGGTAATAATTAAGGGCTTTCTTTTCTCTATAGTGGGATCTTAATGCTAGGCTGCAGCAGATAGATCAAAACAGGCCTTAGACTAGTAGATAGAGGCAATATATACCCCTCTTGCTCTCTACTAAACACATTATTATAATTATTTATTTAGGGATACCTTTAGGTTAATTAGCTTGGTTTTAGACTCTTGCTCCTTTTAGTAAAGGGTAAGACTGCTATTTTTGCCTAAAGTAATAATACTACTATCAAATATTAGTGGGAATTATTGTTAATTTGCTACTTAGCTTTAGTAGTAAAATTAGTCTTTTTAAGCTCTATATTCTCTTAT
The DNA here is from genome assembly GCA_037178605.1 of Colletotrichum euphorbiae. Lineage (NCBI taxonomy): Eukaryota > Fungi > Ascomycota > Sordariomycetes > Glomerellales > Glomerellaceae > Colletotrichum > Colletotrichum euphorbiae. Next base: position 57,833 of record JAXCEF010000138.1, read on the forward strand.
TAAGAGAATCTTAGTATAGATAGCCTAATAGCATTATTAGTTTGTATACTAATAATACTAAAATATTTATCCTTGGCTATTAAAGAGATTAATAGGCATAGAATAAAAGATAATTAGTCTATCTTAAGATTCTTTCTATAGTAGCTACTATATATAGCCTACTAATAGGTCCTAGCCTCTATAATACTATATAACGATTTAATAATCCTTATAATGTAATTTTTTAGGTATTCATTATAAATCTCCTTCAGTAGGTCTATGAAAATCGACCTATTAAGCTATATCTATAATTAGATATATACTTATATAATATTATAGAGCTATAGTATATAGCTCTCTTTTATAAGTAATAGAGTAATAGTAAAAAGAAGTTGCTAGCTAGCCCGCTAGATTATAGGGAACTAAGTAAGTATAGATGCTTTTTTATTATTATTATAGCCCTAAATAATAAGCCTTAACTTCTCATAAGGCTAATTAGTGCCTTTTTATTTTATTTTGTAGACTATATAGGACTTAAAGATATAATATTAAATATAGGTAGCAGCCTTATATAGAATAATCTTAAAAACCCCACGCTTCTAAAGCGTAATTATCTCTATAGTTAATAAGGCTAAAAAAGGGTCTCTAGGTATTTCAAGAATTCTATCTTTATATAGTTATATAGTGAGGTTATGATTTATTTATTCCTTTATAGTTAAAACTATTATAGTATAACTAATTTTATGAATAAGTTTCTAGGTAGTAGTAGCTATAAAAGTAGCTATTATGAGTAGTTATTCTACTTCTACTACTTATATACTTCTATGCGTTAGGCCCGCTAGTGATATTTCTTATACTTATTCTTCTTTGCGTAGGCAGCCTTAGCGGCGCGGGATGAAGTCTATAAGTCTCTCTAGCAACAGTATAGCGGGGCTTCTGCTATTATTTAGTCCCATTATCTCTTTAGTATTTAGGTCTAGTAGGGGCAGTAGTGCAGTACTATTGCCCCTATTATTATTATTAGGGCGGTACTACGGGCGTATAACTATTAATTAGAATATCTAGGGCCTGCGAGGTAGCTTAAGAGTATAAAACTTACTATTAATAGCGAGGAGTCTAAATAGCTCTTACTAGCCCTTCTTTTTATAATAGACCTAGATAAGAAATAGTAGTAGTAACTAAAGGATTAGTGGTATATCTAGACTATTATAGGCGGTGAGGATATTTATAACCTAGCGGAATACCTAATACCTCTAGAGGTTCTCTATAGCTCTCTATATAGCAGCAGCCTATTACTAAAAGTCTAGAAATAGGGGTGAAGTATCATTAATTTAGGGATAAGCACTAAAAACAAGCAGCATAGATACTAGGCTATTAGGCCTAATAGTATTATTAATAGCCTTAATAGCTATTTAAAGAATAATCTTATAGTTTATATTAAGTAGGTCTTTATAAATAATTATATATACTCTCTATAGTATAGTATAATATTACTTAACCTTATTAGTAGAGTTATAAGTCTTAACTAGTACTTTAGGAGTAGTTATTAAAGTAACTAAAGGGCACTTTATTACTCTAATAAAGCGAAATTAGTATTAGTATTAGTAATAGTAATATCTAGTAGCCTAAGGTAGATATAGATCTAGTATTATTTAAAGGTATTAAGCGTTGTAGCTATAGATAAATTCTCTAGGAATTTCGCTATATTAAATTGAGTTGCGGCGGTAATAATATAGAGCATAGGGCGCCCTTCGAAGTAGATAATATTCATAACTATAGTATGGTTGAAGTTGTAGTTATTCTTAATTATGAATCTGAATTAATTTAGGGCTTCTATTTGTCTCTACTAGCTTGATATTATATTATATATTAAATAATATACTATTTGAGGCTTAAGTTATATTATTCTATTCTAAATTATATTTTAGAGTTAAATTGATATGCTCTTCTTTTTATAATATGAGGATCTTAGGAGAGTTAATTATTATATAGAGGTTAATTAATTAAGGTATTAGCAGACCTCTTTTATAGTTATCTTTTGAAAAGGAAGTCCCTAATTAAGGGAAACCTTGCTGCGCTCTGCTTCTTCTCTATTGCGCCCTAACCAGCCCTACTCGCGCCTAAACCAAACTTCTAATTAAAACGGGACTTACTGCGTTTCTAGTAGATATCTCTAGGGGTATTAAGTAGTATTATTAGAAATTACTAAAAGTTTATAGTTAAAAGTTAGGGGTATTTGCAATGCCTACGCAGATCTAGTCTGCGCGGGATTATTAGTTTTCTTGAGGATTATCTAAATAGACAACAAAGGGTCTAAGTAAGGCACTACCTCATATAATAAGGAGATCAGGTGTTCAATTCACCCACGAGGCATCATTGGAACGACGCAGAGGATATATATAAGCAGGCAGCTAAGAATAGCTACCAAAACCAACACAAAACCCCTAAACAGAGTCGCGCGCCCTTGATACTACGCCAGCAAGGGCGACTCACTACCAAATAGTCCTCAGAGTGAGGGAAACTCATACAGAGCTAAGGAACTCCTAATCAGAGCCCCCTTAGGTAATAAGATATCCCTAGAATATCGCGGAATCAGATAACAAGCCTTATCAAAGTGATATAACACCCTAAGAATAGAATAGATAGAATAATAAGATATAATTATAGTGCGCGTCTGTGAAGGAAGATATCTATAGAAAAAGAGCGTGGAAAAAGATGGATGATGCTGGAGGAGGATGGGAATCAGGATAGAAAGAAGGATCAGCCCCTATTTATAGGGGGATCAGAGTGCTAACTAAGAAGAAGAAAGCTAAAAGAAAACAAGATAGCTAATTTATTCGCTGCCCAGCTCCAGTAATATACCTTAGTAAGGTAACATAATACCCTATAAGTAAGCTTAAAGTAGCTAGCTACTTAATTAGAAAGAATAAAATAAATAGGAAGATAAGAATAGAGAAGTTATTTATAGGTATGATTATAGTATATATATGCAAGCGTAGCTCTCTACCTCCTAACTATTCTAATTAAACCTCAATTTATGTAAGGTTTATCTTAATTAGAGTACTAACTAAGAAAAAAAAAAGCTAAAAGAAAATTAAACTAGCTAATATATTTACTGCCTAGCTGTAATTATCTCTATTACTATCCTAAATAGACTTATAGGATAGTAATCCATACTTCTAGGTAATAAAGCAAAAGGAAAAGAAAAGAAAAGAAAAGAAAATAGAGCCTAAGCTTAAACAAAAAAACAAATATATCTTAATTATCCCCTTACAGTCCTCAATAGACTTAAGGATTACAATATACTATGCATTCTAAAGCGCTAACTAGCTATCTAATTATTCTAATTAATTACTAATTCACCCTATTACCCCAAACTTTCCTTTAGCCTTAAGAGTAATAGGATCGCCATAAGCTTCTACTTTCTAACTCTAGATTAGCTAGACCAATAGGGTTTTAGTTCCTCTTCACAGTAGCTAAGTCCTATTCCCAAGCAGCATCCTAATTATTATAGCCCTTAAAGTCTAGCGTAAAGGTTAGCGTAATATATGCGCTATAGGTTTAAGTATATATAGCAATACAGTTAAAAAGGTAGAACTAGTAATTAATCTATTTATTTCGGGAGTACTGCAGAGGGTTCTCGCCCTAATTATTAATAGCTTGCGTAACCTATGCGTAGTAAGTGCTTAAAGCCTAACTTCACGCAACTTTAATACGCTCCTATTAAGCATACTTATTAGTTCTTAAATTAAACCAAACCTATTAGTAAATATTAGAATAGGAACCTATAGTAATATTAGGAATATTAATACTTATATTAGAGAAGCTCTTTAAAACCTCATATAAATTAAGTAAGAGTAGACTTTAGATTCACAAGTTATACAAGCTGACGCGGGAGCTATAATCACTAAAGCTATTAAATATAGATCCTAATTTCATTTGTTACGGGCTACGCCACGGTCGCATCAGTGGGCGGACACATCCCGTACTTAAGTGCAGCCAAGCAACAAGTGGATGACTTGTTGTTACGTACCTTTTGTGTGCATTTGGCCCAATTGGTAGTGCCGCTGCGCGTGCGCGCATGCACTGAAGGCTGAGATGCTATTGGCTGCAGCACTACGCCCCTGCGGGGCCCGCCCTTCACACCATTAAAGCGTTATTCTTAGGCGGGCAAGCTTAAATAGAGGAGCTCAAGCGCATAGAGATATTATTCTAGACTAATAGCGCTAGGAAATAGGGTTATAAGGCCTAATTAGATAGCTAATCTCCTAGGGAGACCCTACGCTACCTAATCTAGATCTTAAATTTTATTTAAGGAGCTAGCATTAGAGTATCTTAATTAGAGGTATATAATAAGCTACTTAGCTCCATAAAATAAAAATAGTTACTAATAGGGCTAGTAGTAAGTAGGGAGTTATTCTACTTAAATTACTAGAGAGTTATTCTTAAGTAGGAGCAAAGAGAGAACTCTAATAAAATAAGCTTGAAGCTAAATTCCTTAGTAATATTTGCAATCTAAAGCAAATAGATATAATTAATAAACTCTATCTACTTAGAACCTATCTCTACTAGAGTCTTTTTCTATATTAGCAATTCATAGGGGTCTATAATTAATTCCCTAATAATAAATCAGAGCCACTCTAGAACTATTAACTCATATTTCTATATACTAGCCTACTACATAATAGCAATAATATAAGCAAAGGAGTTAATATTTTTAATTAAGATAAGGGGCGTATTAATACACTTATAATAGCTATAAAGAGAACAAATGTTATTTAGAAATTATTACTTAGCCCTAGAAAAGTCCTAGCTTAAGTTATACTAATAGATAATACTATAAGCTTAGTTAAAGATTATACTAGTAAAGTATCTTTTAATTAGATATAGAATAATAATATACTAAGTAGATATAATTACCTTTTATTCCTCAGCTATAGTCTAGTAGTACTTAGGGTTCTAATTAGAGCTATAGAGCTACTTTATTAGTAGAATATAAATATTAAAGCTATAAAAGTTAATATCCATAGTCTGCTATTTTGCTATTTAGTAAGCTTTATCCTATTCTATTTAGGCTTAGTCCTAAAGTCAGCCGTACCCATTAAACAAGTTAATGAGGTGCTTTAAAAATATATCCTCATTAAGCTGCTCCCTAAGTAATTGTGGCGAATAGAATGAGGCATAAAAGTGGATCCACAATTGCAGCATTGCAATTGCGACCTCTGTACTACGACAGTAATATATAATAGTAGCCCTAATCAAATTAGCTTAGCATAATCTACTATAGAGTAGTATAGCTATTAAAATAGAGGTGAAAGTATGGGGGGAAGTTACTACTATAGAACTTAAGACTCTAATTAAGGCTAGGATTAGTATCTTAAAAGCAAGAAGGGGTGACTTTATTATAGTAGCCTCTAAGTAGCATCTAAGAAGTATTAGGGTTAAAGTAGCGCAAGGATATTAGGTTTATAATAGGTTGGTAATTGTTGCGCTAAAGGACCCTGTTGGCTAACTAGTCTCCAAGCTAGTAGGTTCTATTCTATCTAGCAATTATATATTATAAATTATTTAGCTATCCTTAAATAGGTCTATTAGCGCTATACAAAGGCTTCTAATTATAAACAACTGCCTTATCTTATATAAATATGCACATAATAGGCTTACTGCGATTCTAAGTTATATAGAACTCTAATATAAGCTAATTATTAGGAGGAAGGTAAAACCTAATTAGGAGGGAGCAAAATAGTAAGAGATAGCTAATACTTAAGGGTAGAGAAAGGTAATAAAGATATACTAATTAGAATAAAGAAGATAAAAAGATAGTTATAAAAAGTAAAGATAAATAATATTATAAGAAGAAGTTATTAATTAAAGAGGAGGTAGTAGGAAGTAGTAGTTAAATAGCCTCACCCTTAGCGCTATCAGGCAGCAGTAGAGCTAAAGCGAGAGGACATAGTTAAATCAAAGAAGAAAGTTATAGAGCGCATAACTAGCTAAGTAAATACTGAGAAAAGTATAAGTTATGTCTAGGTGAAGTGGGTAGAGAAGGAGAGTAGTAAATAGTAGGTAAAAGATTAGATAAGGAGAGAGAGAGAGTAAATAGCTTTAACCTAGCTACTTAGGTAATATAAGCTAATAGCTACTACTAGATCTAAAAGGTAGAGAGGTAGTTCATTCTATTAAGAGCACCTTTCTAGCTAGTAATTATACGCCTATTATAGCAGCTAGAGGGTAGTAGATTAGTGCTCCTAAGGGTATAAGAAGCTATTTTTCTCTCCCCTCTACTAAATATTAATCTTTTAACCTCTCTAGGCTATTATGTACTACTTACTAATTCCTTTAATTAGGCTCTTTATACTTTATATAGCTAGACTAACTTATTATAATAGTAGATAGTACCCTTAGAATAACCTAATTAAAGGATAGGGATATCTACTTACTTTAGTTTCTTCTTATTAACTAAGACCTATAGGTCTTTTCTAGTAATTAGGACTAGCACTACCTAATTAGCATAATTATACTTAATATAAGTTAACTATATAACTAATTTTAATTCCCTCCTTACTAATATTTTGATTACTAGTTTATCCTCTAGACTAGCTAGTATTAACTTAACTTTCCTGCTAGGGCCCTATACCCTAAGCTTATTCTGGCTGGGCTGCCTCTAATTAGTAATTAAAGGGCAACCCCAACTAAATAGGCTGCATACTTCTAGAGTTCCCTTCTAGGCTATAGCCGCCTTATCTCCCTTATTATAAGGTACTCTAAGGAATAAATAACTTTTAACTATCCTATATATATTGAAAATACCTTTGCTAGCCCCTTTAGTCCTCAGTATTGAAATTTCGAAGGACTTGAACTTCGATCTTCCCAAAGCCGTGCCTAAGTCGCCCGAGACAGCGTATCCGCCTGCAAAGCATGGAATAATCTGTCTGCATTGTCGCAAACTCACGTGGAGGTGCCACTATTCAGGCAAACCGCTCACTCATGCTTTTTAAGGCTTTATTAGCATCCTTGACTGCGCCCTGCTCAACTCCGTCCAGTCAAGCTTTCCAACGACGTAGCATCATAGACTCTGGAGAACTCACGACGCAAGTTCTTGGTAACCTTCATGTCCGAGAAAAACGGGGTCTTTTCCACGCCAAATAATAAATAAAACCTTAAACTAGAAGACTCAGACTCAGACTAAGCTATAGCATACCGTAAACCTCAATAGGTAACTCGAGGTTATAAAATGAGTCTCTGAAGTGCTTAAGTGCAGCTGCAAAACTGCAGGCATCTCCAATCAATCCGAAAGGTTCAACAAAATTCGGAAAGCTTTAGCTGCGCAGCTGAAGAAGCATGGCACGTGTACTTTTCCGGCTTACCTAAGGACCGGCGCCTCAGTGCACCGCCTGGCCTACCTTACCCACCTTAGCATACACGATCGGGAAGGAATAGTAAAAGTCCGAACTTTCCCAAATTTTCAAAAGCGGGGCCACCTTCCTACGTCCTGCCTCAGGTCGGATCAGGTCGCGCCTGCCCCTGGACCCTCTTTCCTGCCTGCATCTGCGCATCGCAGCTAAAGGCGCATCTGTTTTCGGCAGGCGGTCTCCAGCCTACAAACCTTGCAACCGTGATCTCGTCCGCTCAGCTTGCCCTGCCCTCTTCACCTCGATCTTACAACATCAGGTACTGACAGCATCAGGGAATCGTGGTCATTCGTCCAACATCGGTACGGTTGTCGCCGCGTCATCTGCGCAGGAGTAGCATTGATCTTGACCGTGATATCACGACTTGACAAAGATTGGGCATCTTCTCTTCATTCTTCATCACCTGATCAAGCCCACTCTCGTAATCACCAGCATTCCCACCCTTCTTGTTATCGCGCAGAAAATTCAACCTGAGCCCCCAAACCGTCCTCTCAACTACGTTCCCAACTTGACCAGCGACAAATTTTCTCCCAATTGCCCAATACTTCGCGCCGTCAACATGGCTGAACCCCCTCGCGACATCTCGTCCATCCTCGCTGCCCTAGGTAGGTACCCGAAACATGATTCTCTCATTGTCTGCATCCTCGACTGACTTGTTTATTTGACAGGCGTGGCACAAAGAGGCACGTCCTCAACACCCACTCAGGCGCAGCCCGGCATGCCGCCTGGTTATCCTCCGCCTCCTGGTGCTCAATCATCATACCCGCCCATGCCTCCGCAAAGCGCCCCTCCTTACGGCGGTGGCGGTGGCTACTCACTGCCTCAACCTTTGGCCAGCGGCAGTCTGGACCTGAGCTCTATCCGACCTGTCAACTCGGGCACCGTGAGTATCGCGGATGCTATCGCTCAAGCAAAGGCTTTTGCTGCCGAGAAGGGCGTCACATCTTACGACCGACCCCTCGTGTACTCCAACGAACCCCCTCGCCAAGACTCCCGAGGAAGCTATCACCAAAGCTCGCGATCTCGTTCTCCGCCCAACCGCCGCGATCAATTTCGCGACAACTTCAACCCTTACCGAGACGAGCGCCGCGATGACCGTCCTGCCCCACGCGACTACGGCCGCGATCGGTCCTATAGCCCAGGCCCGCGTGGCCGCGCCTTCTCTCCTCGCAACTCTGGCGCCAGAGAACGATCGCCTCTCAGAGGTAGTGGTGGTGGCGGCGACGACAACTCGGAAACCATCCAGATCGAGTCAAGCCTCGTCGGTCTTATCATCGGCCGACAGGGCGAGAACCTCCGCCGCATTGAATCTGAGTCCAGTTGCCGCGTCCAGTTCCTTCCTTCCACCGACAACGGCCCCTTCCGCCAGTGCAAAATCACCGGCCCTAGGCCACGACGCGCCGAAGTTAAGACTGCTATCAATCGCATCATAGACGACAGCGGCATGGGGGCTATCAACCGGGGTGCCGCCAACCCCAAGGGTGCACCCCGCGACAACCGTGGTAGTGCTGGACCTGGAGCTGGTGCTGCTGCTGCTGCTGCTGCTGCTGCTGCTGCTGCCGCTGGTGCTGCTGCATTGAGAGACGGCGAAGACTGTATGCAGATCATGGTTCCTGATAGAACAGTTGGCTTGATCATTGGTCGAGGTGGAGAGACTATCAGAGATCTCCAGGAGCGGTCCGGCTGCCACATCAATATTGTTGGTGAATCAAAGAGCGTCAATGGGCTTCGCCCCGTCAACCTCATCGGCTCTCGCGAGTCCGCTGCTCAAGCCAAAGACCTGATCATGGAAATTGTCGACAGCGACAGTCGCAATGAAGGTCAGCCAGCAGCTCCGGCGAAGAAGCCACTGAGACAGGATGGTGGCCACCAGCAGCGAGATGCTGGCCCTGGCATGGGTGGTGGGGACAAGATCCACGATGCGATTTACGTTCCCTCTGAGGCTGTCGGCATGATTATTGGAAAGGGAGGAGAGACCATTCGGGACATGCAAAATGGCACTGGATGCAAGATCAACGTTGCCCAGTCGTCCGGTCCTGGTGAAGTTCAGCGCGAAATTGCACTCATTGGTTCGCGCGATAGCATCGCTCGTGCCAAGCAGGCGATCGAGGAGAAGGTTGACGCAGTTGTGAGTCAAGCTAAACATGTCATACATGGGCCCTTGTCTAACTTGTATCAGCAACAGAAGAATTCCGGCGGAGGTGGCGGCGGAGGTCGCGGTCGTCAAAATCAGGACTATGACAGAAGCTACTCTCAACAGGGATCTAACCCAACAGCATCAGGATCAACTAATCCCCCAGCTGCCCAGGCTCCTGCTGGAGCGGACGGCGCAGACCCTTACGCGCAGTGTAAGTCCCTTTGCCATTTTCTGATTTTGGTGATGTTACTAACTGTCCCGCAGACGGAGGTTACCAGAATTATCTCGCCCTTTGGTACCAATCTTTGGTATATCAACAGCAGCAAGGGGGCACAGCGGGTCAGCCAGGTGCTCAGCCTCCAAGTGCCTCATAAGTGGCAGTGGCGTGCGCCCATTCCGTGGGGCTCATGCCTATGTGATGTGACTGATCACTTGCCGTGGACCTCGACATGATGCTTCCTTTCGCGTTGCGTATACTGAAGCGACGCTCATGCCCGTTGATTTTGGTGGCCCTCGCTCGCATTTCACGATCCATCCGCACATTCGACGACTGCTTACTTTCATCCGCTGGACTTGCAACAGCACAGCGCCCAATATGGTACACTTGGAACACAGCAACACTCAGGAGACTCAGTCGAGGAGGACGAAGACGACAGGCTGCCTCTGGTCTTGCTTCGCTGACTTTCGATGCACTGAACTCACTCGACACTTGACGATGATGATGGCACATTTTGCTTGCACATAATCCTTGATTGGCATGACTGGGACATCGAACCTGACATGGACACGGTGCGTAATGACGCTTTGCGACGACATCGGTTTTCTGCCAAACCTCAATGGTGCACGCTCTTTTCACCTGTGTGATGGCCGGAACTTGGACGCTCGTGGATCTGCCGCCAACGTCACCCTTCATACGTTGCGGAACATTCGTTTTCGCGGATGTCCCTGATGAAGTTCCGAGAGACTCGTGCTGGTCATGATGCAACACGCCGTTTGAGCTCTCGTGCTCGAGGATACAACTATTACTCCTGGCTGCACAGTTGTCCCGACTGCCTTTCAACCATGTCTCGGCCTATATCCTTGACGTACGTCGCGTCAATCTCGTGTCTCGGTTGACTTTACGTAGCCTGAGGCGGCTCACTGGTGTTTCCATCGTACGGGTGCATCTCTCATCCAGTCCAGTTCATCTTTGGTCTTCGTGGACATGATACCAAGCCGTACTATTTTCCTTTCTCATGCTCTAGTTGACTTCTCTCGATTCCCAAATTCTTATCGCACGCCGTATGAGGCAGGCTGGCAGGGACGGATGGGGAAAGAAGAAGAAAAAGTGTACGCTGTATAATAGTAATTCCGTCTCAATTGAATTTGCCGACCTTACGTGTCGCGCCTCGCGGTTACTTTCCCTTACAACAATCAAGCTCCTCTGGCCAGCTCGGTAGTCCTGGAGAACTCTATTACATTTCTTCCCCAAAGTCGAATCCTTGATCGCTTGCGACGCGCGTTCGGGCACCTGGACGATTCTTCGTCACACCACTGTTCAGATTGGACGCTCCTTGTAAGATTCGCATGAAATCGCCGTTCACTGACGTTTTCCGAGCGCTGCCCAGAACACTCGCAGGACACTGGGTCTAGACTTATCCGATGTACGGATTCGACTGATCATGATGTGAAATCCTTCAAGAAGCTCATGTTCACCCTTCGCGCCTCGGGGGGATCGCAAATTCACACTTCCGAGTAATCTCAGCGTCGCTCGCCCCCGCCCCCTGCCTCACGCACACGTGGCATCACGGACATTGCCTGTTTCGATGATGGCTTGTGGGGAGAACGAGAGAAGGAGGACCAGCGACTGACCGAACTTGCGTTGCCGTCTTTCCCTTCCCGCCGCTAGTGGGTTACGAACCAACCACTGTTTTTCATACAAAGCCTGCTCGAATTATTCAAGTGAGGGGTTGTGGGTTGGGGGGGGAAGGAATGGATGTGGGTTGACAAATCGGGTTTCATGCGGGTTGATACAGCGTGTCGAGGTTGGGATCTCTTTCTCCACCCGGGTCTGGACCGCAGTCACAGTGTGATGATACGTGAGAGGGACGGGGGAGATAGGCAATGAAGAAACAGACAACAATTTCTCATTGGCTGGGGTGGGCGGGAAAGGGTGAACGCGAGACGGTTTTGGTCATGGCCGTTTTGACAAACTGCTGTGAGATGAGGGACGTTTGAATTGGTCTGTGAGTGGTTGAGAAAGATGGTGGTGTCATCGAACAGACGTTCTCGCTTATCGTGTTTTGGGGAATATCAGGCTTGAGATTTGCTTTTGTATGTGCTTCTCGCGTGCGTCTTGCATGGCTTTTTTTTTTTTTATGTGTGGCTCTCTCTCTCTCTGTGCGGCTTTTGCTCTTGACGTACATTGCATGGCGATGAGGCTTCATGATGTGCCAGATCGCCACTGCGTTTGCATGTGAGAGAGACGTCTGTGCCTGTGCCGTCGGAGAAGTCTCCCCACCGCTCTGATACATACGAGCGTGTTGGCGTGAGAGATTGTAATTTTTTCCGAAGAAACCTCCGTCTTAGCTTTCAACATTTCTGGATGTGCGGCTTTGGTATCTCGTCGAGGCATATCGCGCAAAAAAAAACGTTCTCTCCTATGATGGTGGTAACGTAACCTAGCAGCTATGCTTTTCACGCCGAGACCGCTTCTAGCATGGGTATCATCGGAATATAACATTGATGAGAGTACAAGTGGCAGGAATACTCGCGTGTGGTTGGCACGATAAATCCAACTCGAGATGGTGCGAGCAGGCGCTGAGGTCCCGATGCGTCTCCTACATGACTGGGAATTTCTCGCCGTTGCTCCGAGGAGAGAGAGAGAGGCGGCTCCATCCCCGGTTTCGACACGGATATGACAGACGCTTGGTTCAGGGCGGGCCGGTTCCTTGAGTGGCCCATTAGGGGGGCTAGTGCCTCAACTCGAGATGATGATGTCAGGACTTTCTTCTGCCCTTTAGACGTCCACGGTGGGATGTATGTGTGTGCATGTGTGTGTGTGTGTTTTTTTTTTTTTGTCAGACATTTGAGCAAACGTCTTCGCTTCGATCTGGAGACAGTTGCGTTCTGCTTGTGGTTTTGCATGTGAGAACCCAGTCTGTGCCAACGGAGACACTTCCGCATGAGCTGGTTGGAACAAGATTTGACAGCTCGCGGCAAGGTTTCCGGCGGACGACCAAGACACCCTGAGATCTGTCTCCTCGTGCGAGAACACGGTTCATGTTGACGACACATGCATGGACGCGGTCGCGGATGCGCATCGCTCCCACTGCGTGCCGTGAACGGCTCTCGCCCCCCTTCTTCATCAGCCTTTCGCCCTGTTTGGGGCACACCCCCCCGGTTGCGCTGCGCCATATCTGGCTTGCTGCCATATAAGCTGCGGACTCGTTGGATACGCACACGTTTGTGTGTTTGGTGATTAGGTTAAGGTTGGGAGGATTCGAAGACGTGACAAACCAGATTGGCCTTGCATAGACATGGCGCGCCCTACGATTCCCGCGTCTGAGCTGTAGCAAATCACATCCAGAGACGTCGCAGCCTCACGGATTCGCGAGAGGGCGGCGCATCCCACCGGCAGTGGCAGTGGCAGCGACGCGATGCGAAGGTGCAGACGAGCCAGAAGCAGGGGCTTCTCGAGATGTCAGGTCTCATGCACATCATGAGCAATCGATTTTTCCAGGGTCTGGGCAGCCCGCCCGGCCAAGGGGTCGAGGCGACTTGACGGCTTCCTCGATTCGCGGGTGTCCTGCTGCATTACCCACGGTGTCTGTGATTTTTTTTTTTTGCGTCAACCCTCATCGGGCTGCATCCTCATGTCGAGAATGTGTCGTGAGAGAAGCTCTGTGCCGTGTGTGTTGTGGGATGGAGGCCAAGTCGGTTCGCAGACGAGGTGGTTGGATCACGGCAAAGTGATTGTGAGTTGCATCACGGGCACAGGATATTCCTGGTCAGAAGATGATGGCTCAATGGATGGGCTGTGTAAATATAGAAATCGATACTCTCAGTTCACGTCGCCCGGCATGTGAGAAAAGCTGGGGTAGCTTGGCTGTAAGGTAGGCCGGGGCCATTGGCAAGGGACACTGGAGCTTCATCCTTGACGGAAGCAACCTGCCAGAAAAGCTTGGTGCAATGCTCGCTGCATGATCCATGCTCCCATGCTGGCACCCGTCCTCCAACTCCCCCGATTCCTCTGCCACCGCAGTTGCCTTGTCCGAACTTGAGCTTACATCGCGTACCCTCCTCAATCACCCACACCCAACCTAGGTACTTCTATTGCTGTCCAGTATCCTCCTCGAAGATTATGTCAACTCGGCTGAGAATCTTTGACTCGGAGATACTGCCCGGAGAATTTGAACTGCATCACGTTCCATCTCCACTAACCGGAATAGTCGAGCGGAGGGTTTCCCCCCAAAGAGGATAAGTTCAGGGAAACGAGGCGACCTGAGCAAACGCTTCGATGGCCGTTCGTGGCACCCAATGTCTCAGCGCCGTTGAAAGAGCGTCCCTCACGGATGTATCCAGAGAGTGAGTCTAGGCCTAGAATACAAGTCGACTCCGGCCGGCAGGTCCTACTTCGGGTTACATGTCTCGCTAGGTAGGTGAGCATCAGGATTCAGAACACACACGGAGGTGGCTTTTCCGGAAACGAATCTTTTTTTTTTTTTTTTAAATTGGGAAGAAGAGACAGAGACAGAGACAGAGACAGGTCCCCTGATGTTTCCCCCCCCCCCCCCCGGCGCAAAGTGCCGGCGCGCCGCGTGGACGTTTGCTGCAAGACGGTTGAGGTGCATGTAGCTGTGTGAGCTGCTGCTGCATGTGCGGCCTGGCGCACGCGCGCCGGCGCTTTTTCCTTCTGATTTCTTTGCCTTTTTTTTTCTGCCCTCTTCGCATATCCTCCGTTCCCCTTTTTTCCTTTTTGCCTTGACGGGTCAATCGTGCTATCTATTTTCCTTCTGCCCCCCCGGTCCCGTCCCGTCCGTTTTCCGTGCGATCAAATGGTGCTAGGGCCCCCCTCCCCTTCTTGTCGATCCTGAGGTGCAGCCTTTTTGAAGGTCTCCCGCCCCTAAAAGTAGTTTTAATCTTCGTTTCTTCCGCTGTTTTTGTCCTTGACATTTTTCTGCCAAAAGGTGTCAAATTGATTTGATGGGTTGTGTCGAGGTCTTCCAAAATACCCATTGATAACCCAACCCGTACGCCTTCAGCTACTCTGCCTGTTTATTCCATCTGCTTCACCACCTTCAAGCCCCCCTCCTCTCCGTTGACTTCTCATTCCGACTTATATATTCAACAACGAATTCTCGACTACAACCAGGGGCCCAAATGTGCCGTCTCATTCTCTTCGCGGGAACTTGCACCCGCTGCGACGAATCCCTGACCTGGGCCGACCTTTCCCAGCAGCTCTCGTGCCTCGAGGCCAAGAACGCGGACGAGTTTGGCGGCTGCCGCCGAGGCGTCGACGTCGAGACGCATGCCTTTGACCAGGAGTGCGATGCTTGCGCTGGCGAGGACGAGGGAGTCGCAGGCTTGGACTTTGGGGAGCCGCAGCATCAGCAGTACTACCAGCAATACCACGAATACGCCCAATATCAGCTCCGACATCAACAGCAAACACATCATCCATCGGGATCTCCGGCGGCAGCATCTACGACAGCACCGACAACATCATCGCTGCCGACGGGACAAGGCCAAAGCAAACGCCCGAGTCCGACGGAGGAAGGAGAAGGGAGGAGAAAGAAGAGGGCGCGAGGACCTGAATCCCTTAGCTTCGATACGAGAGCCCATTGGGGAAGTCCACAGCGATGATCTCATGGAAGATGACCGAGAAATGCGATTCGGATCGGGGAATTATGCCCTACTTTCCTGGCGAGGCGTTTGGCGTGTTCGATTGAGGGGGGGGGGGGAGGTCCGGACTGGCGTTGGAGAGGCAGGGGAAACATCGGCAATGTTGCATTATGGCACTGGAATCGATACCCGGCAATCAGGATACGATGATTTTGATCACAAGGTCAACATGCATGACATCTGTGTCAGTGACGAGCATCGAAGGATGACGGGCTGTTCAACGGGAGCAGGAACGTCTGGGGGGGGAGGCGGATACCCTTAGGCTCTGGGCCTAGCCAGCCTAGCCTACGTTAGTGGCGTGGCGATCGGGAGGGGCTCTTAGTTAGGAGAGATCCCGTTGGGCTTGGCATGCGGGTGATTTCACGACACATCTCGATGAAATCTTCGGGAAGTCATGAGCCAGCTCTTGAGAACAAATAGTTGAACCCCTTATTTTGAAGTCAAAGCGCGATTAATGAGGCTCCCAAATGTGTTGGTTCAGGTTTCCGTCGTCTTCTTTGGACCTGCCTATCCTATCTTTACTTCACTTCCTGGTCTCATGCTGGAGCTTCATCCTCAGCGTCGTTTGGTCCGCGCAAATCTAACAGATGCATGTCCCAAATCGAGTAATCGATCTCGTAGAGCTCGCCCATATCCAGCTGTTCTTCTGGCAGCCCGGTAACACCGACATGGTTGACATATTGACTTGGGGAAAAAGTCGGCCTTCTGCCGGAAATCTCGTCGACATCTGTGGCTGGGTTTCCGGATAGACCCGGGACTGCAGCCCGTCGTCCCAAAAGGATAACGAGATTTCGGGTGCTGGTGGACGGATGAGCTGTCGACTGTGCTGTGCTGGCTTCTGCTCGAGATCGTGTAGATCGTTGATTCTCCTCAAGGTCATTTTCTCCTCTGGTCGCTACGGTGGCACCCAGAAGATCTTCCAGATACATGTCCAAATCTCATGGGAACGCTTCCATGATGAGTGTTGACTGTCCTTTGTTTTTCTTTCTCCATGGTATGGACCCCATCAGTCTCACATTCCGTCGAAGTGGATTGAGTGAAGGATTCCTCGCCGGGGGAATGCGATACACTATCCGCTCCTCCCTCCTTCTTCAAGCCCGTTACCCCCAAGTCCATCCCTAAGGGCCAGTCTGGAGTTATCGAGAGAAGAGGCCGATACGAGAAGCTCTGTTCGAGAGGAGGTCCCGGTCGCATGTTTTTCGAGTCTGAAGACGCTGCAGGGACCGTTACAAGGGTCTTGTGGCCGTCATCATTTGAGTCGGCATGTATCCTCCCCATGCCACATGGAGCCCCCGTGCGCAGGTCAAATTGACGAGGTCGAACGGCTAAAGAGGCCACCGTCTGGTAGTTGCTTGTCTCATCTCTTTCGAAGGTGGCATCTGTCGGCTTGCTGCCCCTACTGAAAACTTCTGCAGGCAAGAAGACCTCGAGGCGCTCTATGCAGCGATCCGGGTCAGGCGTGTTCCTTGACAGCAAAGACTCTAGGACCTGTTTGGTTTCGCGTCCGGATAGACGCTGTGGTCCATTGACCTCTGCTATCGTGGAGTCAGGAGCAGATTTGTCGGCTTCAGGCAGTTCTTGGCCTGTGTAATCTTCGCCCGTGTTATACTTTCTGCATCCCCATAGGTCTAGCCCGTAGACAAGCTGTCGTTTACTGACAAAGACGTCAGATGGGTCTCGGATTTCTCTCGAAGCACCTACGTGGCGCTAGCACCATGTTCCTTTGCTAACAGAGCTAGCGTTCCTGTGAGGGAGTTTCTCTGATAGCTTTCACAGATCACCTCTCGCATTTCCTCCCATCAGGATGGTGACCGCCGACTGGCCCGCTGTCCCGGCAGCTTGGGCATGATGGAGCGGAGCTAGACTTGCTGTCTGACTTGGAGCCTTTCGTCCAGGGTGGAAAACAAAACGTTCTTGAGAGCAACGAGGTTCTCGCTAACCAAGAGATGCTTTTCACGTTTGCCGACTGTCGGGGTAGTTAACTGCCTCTTTTGTATTGTGAGGGTCTGGCGCGCGATGCTGCAAGTGCGCGAATGCGCGTTCGTTCCTCATTGGCGAGCGCCACCACAGCTGATTTCTCTTGGCAGCAAGTACGGATCGATGACTTGGGTGATTTGGACCAAACAAGGCAGCACACTGGGCAGATGATTGGCGATGATCCAATAGGTGGAGTCTTTGCCTGAATTGCGAGCCATGTGGCAGACCAGCTTGAATGCCCAAGGCAGAGAGCGCCTGAGAAAGGTGATATGACATGAGATTCTCGATGAGAGCAGAACAGCTGGAGACATTTAATAATTGTGGTCATTTTATTGAAACAACTAACAGAAATCCTTCTCATTACCAAGCGCCATATTTGGCCATGGATGTGATAGCATGGGATCTTCTCCTTAACCTTGGAAAATGACTAGATGTAGGTTAATGGGAAGCTCTGCGAACATAATACTGTCATTTGATTAACTCCTTTTCGAAGTCCCACATTTTGTAGAGTGGTAATCAAGTGTTGGGATGATACCCTTCATCAACACAGGTGAAAATTGTATGCTAAGTCTCAAGAGAAGAACCATCTCTCATTCGCGTTATATATGCTCATCTTCGATCTTCTTGGATTGAAAAGCTTCGCGGACGATATGGCAAGGGCATTCGCTCTTTTCACAGAAGGCATTAGTATCTTCTCACTTTGGCTTTGGATGCCTACTGCCCTAGATGGATGTCGAAGGAAGGAAATAGGTTGATTAAGCTCTAAGAAAGAGCTCTGTATCGTTTTTCCTAGTGTATTCTCCAGCCCAAAAAAAAAAAAAAAAAAAAAAAAAAAAAACAGAGAAAAGAGTCAAGCAGACGTTGTTACCACCGTACAACATCAGGGCGCATAGCCCGACGCTACGCTACTGAGCCACGAGTCACCCAGCCATGCAAGCAAGCTTGGCCTTTGTCTCACTTTGGCAATCCGCAAGTGATTTGTGCGCGTTGAAAAAACAAAAAAAAGGAAATCTCAAAGACAGTGGACAGACTAGATTACCACAAGACGCGGAAGACTTTGGTTTCCAGACCGCAGGGACCGGCGATGAACAGCCACTCAAGCAAGCTTCATCGATGTCCTCCATGTAAAAATGGCTACAAAACGGCTTCTGAAGGTAGGTTGGTATTTACATCTAGGGATGATGACTTGTATCCGATGCTTTCGTGATCGCACTGAGCGGCAAACGGGTATGCATGCCCCCGGGCCATCAGTGTCGTAACCTCAGGGCCGGAGGACATCTCTTGTTGGATACGCGGTCTTGTACTTCGTACAAAGCTACGTTTTGAGTCGTCATTCCTTGTTGTCGGCGTGTTATCCGAGAATGAGAAAGCAGGAGTAGAGAGGGAAGGTGACGCGGAGACGGGGAAGGATAGCTCGTTAGGTGCCACCCACCGAGATTGTCGGAGTCATTGTCACTTTCTCCAAGGACATCCATAGGTTTCATTCAAGAGAATGCTCCGAACGGACAAATCCTTCTATGGAGATGGCAATGGATCCCGACAGATCCCACCTGGCCCAGCTGCTGCAAAGACCTACGAGGCAAAGTCGTGAGGGCCTCTTCACTTCTGCTGCTCATTACCAGAACGAAAACCACCTCGGTCATCAACTCTCATCACCAACAAATGCATCCGCCACCAAAACCAGTAGAAAAGACAATCCCATGTAACCCTTTTCACTAAATGATTAATTTTAGGTAACTCGACGCCGTGCTTCCGAACACCACACGAACCCAAGCCCCCTCCGGGCCCTCACCTGGTCTAACAAAGTCTTCCTTCTCTACCTCTTCTTATAAAAGCCGCCGGTGCCGCTGCCCTGCTTCGGCTGGCTCCCGTATGCCCTCCTCCCCTGCACCTTCTTGTCCCGCCCGCTCGCGCCGACGGTGATGTCCACCCTCGGCGGCGTGCTGAAGCCGAAGCTCTTGGCGATCTTTGCGAGGTCCAGCTTGTTGACGTCGAAGACGGTCCGCAGCGAGTGCGACGCGTACGCGTGCAGGTATGACCTGTAGCCGTCCTTGGCCGACTTGTTGAGGTAGTAGTTCTGCGTGATGAGCTTCTCGAGCAGGGACTGGATGTTGGCGATCTTGTTGGCCGGGAAGTCGAACTCGACGACGGGGACGCGCGCCTCCTTGAGGTGCGTAAGGAAGCCGACCTCGGACGGCTGGAGGAACATGAGCGACCGGCCCTTGGCGTTGGCGCCACGGGCTGTCCGGCCGACGCGGTGGATGTAGTCGCGCGGGTCGTCGGGGGGGTCGACCTGGACGATCCAGTCTACGGCGGGGATCTAGATTGGCCGTTGGGTCAGTATAGCTCTTGATAGGAGAGATAGGGGTGAGGAATAGGTAAAAAGACTTACATCCAACCCACGAGCGGCAACATCAGTGCAGATCAACGTTCCCTGCTTGGCGTTACAGAACTCAAAGAAGGTATTCGTCCGCTTCTGCTGCTTCTGCTTGCCGTGCAAATCAAGCACCGGCAGATCGATGTAGTTCAACAGCTCGGCGTGGTACTTGACCGAGTTACAACTGCTGAAAAACACAATGACCTTCTTCTTCAGGTTGCGCTTGAGGAAGCTGAACAGCAGCAGAAACCGCTTGTCCGCGTCGCAGATGACGTAGCCCTGCTCCAGGTTCTCGACGGTGCTGTGCGTCTTCTGCTCGTCGACGTTGACGTAAAGGGGGCCGGGCCGCAGCGAGATGCGCGCGAGGTCCTCGACCTTTGTCGTCTGCGTCGCCGAGAAGAGCATCGTCTGACGGTTTTCCTTGGGCAGGATCTTGACGATCTGGCGCATCTCGTCCTCGAAACCGATCTCGAGGATGCGGTCCGCCTCGTCGATGATGAGCGACTTGAGGTTCTTGAAGACGAAGGGCGTGTTCTGGAGGTGGTCGAGCAGGCGCCCCGGAGTCGCGATCAGCAGGTTGACGCCCTTTTGCAGCTTGTCGGCCTCGGCGCGGCGGTTCGCGCCGCCGATGACGATGCCGTACGTCTGCGAGTGGTGCTCCATGAGCTCGCGGGCGACGCCAAAGATCTGCAGCGCCAGCTCGCGCGTCGGGGAGACGACGATGACGCCCGTGCCGTTGCGGGGCTTGAAGCGGAGGGCATGAAGCATCTCGACCGCGGGGATGAGGAAGGCGAGCGTCTTTCCGGAGCCCGTCTTGGCGGCGCCGAGGACGTCCTTGCCGCTGAGCAGGGGCGGGATTCCGCGGCGCTGGATCTCGGTCATTTTTGTGAAGCCCATTTCCTTGATTGCCTTCATCGTCTTTTCGGAGAGGTTGAGCTGGGAGAAGTCGTGGGCTTCGGCGCCGACGGTGGGCAGGGCGAGGGAATCTGCGTTGGGGATGTCGGAGGAAGATTTGGAGGGTGCGGCGGGGGCTTTGACGTCGTCGTCGAGGTCTGAGCCGGCGCCTTCGTCGTCGTCATCTGCCGTCTGCTTGAAGTTCTCTGCCGTCTCCTCCTCATTCTCCTCCTCCTCGGCGTCGCTCCCGGAGTCGTCAGAGTCTGATTCCGGGGCGGGTTCCTTAGTGCGCTTCTGCTTCTTTGGTTGCGCTGCGACGGAGGATGGTGCGGCGGAGCGCTTGCCGTTGGACGCCTTTGCGCCGTTGACCTCGGCGCGGAGCTTGCGCTTCTTATTTGTTGCGGCGTCCATCTTCGCGGGGTTTTTGCGTGAAGGTGGTTGTGATTGAAGAAAAGCGATCCTCCTTCAGCACCGCAACGGCGAATTTAACTTTTGCTGCAACAGCAGCCAAAGATGGACCCATTGGGGGAATTTTTTCTTATCGGGGAAAAGGTTCAGTGGAGCAAAGCGATAACGGACGGGGATGATGATATGATCCGGTCTACCGTCTGGGTGATGGATGCGGGGCAGAGGTACGTACCAGGCCTAGTGCCGGGGAGACACCGATCGCCAACCATTTTCGATAAAAATCGATGGTTGGTGCAAGCATTGCGCTTGAGAATTGGAGCTAAAAGAGAGGCCTCTTGGTAACCTTTATGTCCGAAAAAAAACGGGGTCTTTTCCACGCCGAATGAAGAATGAAAACTTAGCGGTAGTTACTGACTACTGTGACGAATTTGAACAAAACCTTAAACTGGAAAAGAGAGGCCTCTCATGTACATCAACCAATGACAGTCGATGAAATCTTGATGATAGCTTCTCTGTTGGCTGTACTTTCGAGTCCTGATTTGCTGAGCTAGCAACTCAAGCTTAGCATCCATTCGCAGGTTTGAAATGGACCAATGAAATGCGGGGTGATGACAATCCGAACGACTGGGGAATGGTGCAAAGTCTATCCTGACAGCGCAAGGTCACCACCTGTGCGTACTACTACAGGCCGTCATCCTCTTGAATCATCTTGGAAGCAGAAGCGCTTTGTTCGTGCAGGAGCGTGTGAGTGCGAATGCTTGAAGGACGATAGCAGTGGAAATACCAACGACAAGGACTCGTGGCAAGGAGAACATCAAGTACGACCGACGTTGACGGCGCAACTCACGACCCTTACATCGGGAAAAGCTTCTTAGCTTCAAACTGTGTCGTTGTAATACTATGATGAAATGCATTTGTTCCTCTGTCAGGGAACTCTAGACCCTCCAAACACCTTAGACTCACCAAAGAATTCTAGCGAGAAAAGCAAGTGCTGGCGCCAAACCGGTTTCGAGGAAATACTGCAAGAATACGGACCCAATTGACGCACGGGTCTGCAGACCAACCCGTTTGAGGTTGATGCGCAAAATCATCGTTTTTCGAGTGAAAATGATTATGAGACACGCCTACCTCGATATGCCACTTCCTTCGCGTTTTTTTGCCGTGGGAATGCCCTATGCGCACATGTTCTCTTTTCGTTCTTCCCTAAACGCCGTGTTGTTCAAACACCCGGGACAAGAAATATGCCGAGTTTAGTGAGCATGAGATTTGTTGCCGTCAGAAAGAAAAAGGAAATTCTCCGCTCGTTTGATCGATATGTTGGGAGCTCCGGCACATTGCGTACATCGTTCCTTGTTCCTAAATCGAGCCTTTAGTAAAGCGTCCTCTCTTCAAAAAATTTCAGATTCCACAACGCTGATTCACATACACTCCGCTGTAGGGTTCTCATGCTTGGCTGTAGAGCCCTTGCCACGCCAAGTGCTCACAGCAGGAATGTTCGCCTCGTAGCGCACCTCCTCGGTCCCGTAGGCGCGCGGAGTGAGCTTGATGAGAGTGTGCAAGGGCACGTTCATCCAAGGGCTGTCAGCCTGAGACTTGTTCATGAAGTAGGCGTAAATGCAGCGCAGGACAGCCTGGTGGGTGACAATGAGGATGTCTTCAGATCGCTCGAGCTCCATTATGATAGGCTCAAGACGAATGACAACATCACGATAGGATTCTCCGCCGCGGTACCGATAGTTGTATTTGTCGTCATCGCGGGCAGCAAAGTCTTCCGGGAAACGGTCCTTGATTTCCTGATACGTCAGTCCGTCGCAAACTCCAGAATCGAGCTCGTCGAGAGCCTTCCATTGCAATTGGTTGTAGTCCGATGGGAGGAATCGAGCGGTTGCGATTGTGCGCTTGAGTGTTGAAGTCCAGACAGTGAGGGGGCGATCATCCTATGAGTGTCAGAAACGTAGGTGGCGCGCGGGGGCAAGCTAACTTACGCCAACAGATTCTCGGACAAGCTCTGGGAGCTTTCTTGCGTATTGCTCTCCACGAGGGGAAAGCATGGTGTCACCACCGATGCGGCCATCTAGGTTGTACATTGACTCTCCGTGCTAGTTCAAGTCAGTGAGACGATCCACCACGAAATATTCGAGACTCACTCTTGATAGCCAAATTGAACGGGGCCGGATGTGAAGGTTCATGAGGTAGTATACAACGCGACTTTGAAGGTAATCTTGGATGCGGTTGATAATGACCTGTTTGCCGACGTCCATGATCTTGAGATAAGTGTACTCGTTCTCATCGCCATCCTCATCCAATGACTTATAGACCTTCTCGTAATTGCGAATGCGGTTACGGAAATCGAGGGCAGCTTCATCTGGGTCCTGTCCCTGGTAATCAGGTGAGGTAGTCTTGACGTCGCGGATGTTGGCCATGATGAGATTCTCATCATCACACTTGCTCTCAACGAAGAGAACTTCGATACCCTCCTTGGTGCAAATGTCGAGAACCCACTTGCGGCGCTCCTTTGTCGAATTAGTGGCGTCCAGAATGCCAATCACACCGCCCTGGCGGAACCAGGCGAGCATGTCCTCGATGGCCTTCTCGGCGGCAGCGCGACGTCTCCGCTCGCCCTCAGCGTTGTAGAAGTCAAAGAAGTCGGCAGAGGGGTGGGCGTCCTCCTGTCTGCGATAGCTGCCGACGTTGAAGGTCTTGGCCTTGATTGAGAGCCACCCCAGGTATCGTTGCGCTGTACAAAAGGTTAACAATAGCAGCGCCAAAGGGAGCAGGATCCGAGAGATGACGCAGAAGCCTCATCGAATGATGATTGACTAAGTGTACGTGCCTTTCTGCGCAATGAAGCTCTTGCCCCGGGCGGGCAGACCGACCATGACGACACATATCTTGAGATCCTCCACCTGGATGCCAATCCCGTTAGTCTTACCGGTCATCTTGAAGTCTGGCTTTTTGATGTCCGGGTTTGGAGTATTTGCTATTTTGACAGAAAAGACGAGTTGCGACGCGTGATGGTCACCATGTGGTGAAATTCAGAGTCGGGCAAAAGATGAGGTTGTGGCGGAGGCATATGCGGGAGGCAGCTCGCGTGATGCTTCCAGCAGAGGCAGTAGCTCTATGCCCAAAAAGGCGGGACCACCGGGCGTGAGCTTCCGGGGCGGATGCGGTGACTTGGAGCCGAAAGTGGAGGCACTTCTTCACCCGGCGGAAGCTGCCCTTCCTGGTGATGAAGGAACCGCTAACAGGGGTAAGAGTAGAAGGCAAGGCAGACAAGTAAAGATAATCTGTCAAGAATGTGCTTGTCTGGAGAGGTTGAAGGGACTTCTTGTCCGTTTGCGTATGTAGGTGCGATGTGCAAGGTAGCTTAGCTTATATGCTGAGAGGTGGGAATAAAAATGCAAGTTATGCTTCCGCAAATGAAGAGTATTTGAGGGTGGGTGAAAGATGTGGAGCGGGGGGATTCTGAGAGGAAAGTGATGCGGTGGGAGTGATGTGATGTGAGGGGGGAGGGAATAGAGTAATGAGTGGGCAAGCAATGTGCACAATGGAAGTCCAAGAGAGAATAGAGAAGGGGGATGAAAGACTGGTAGGTAAACGCAAGCAGGGGAAAGAAGCGCCGAGAGGATATCCCGAGGGCAGTTGCAAGCTGCCAGCCTAGGTAAGGTAGAGTCAACTTGTCTGAGGTATGTGTGATTTGGATGGCGCTGACTGGACTGGACTAAGCAGTCCTAAACAGTAGTCAATGTGCAACAAACAAGCACACCTCAGTCATGGCCATAAAGCTAAGCCGAGCAGCTCATCCTGTCAGGCTGTCCTCCTCTGCTCAGACATGTTGCACATCGTGGAAATCAAAACACCCATTGGACCGGACTCAGTTGACTGATGCGCGCCAGCTACAGGCGTCATAACCTGCAGAGCGCTGCTTGCATGTTTTCCTTGCACTTGCAATCGGGAATCCTAGGAACAGTAGATGCACCAAACCACTCCATTGACATGACGATTGGCTCACGAGTCCCGGTGCGCACCGTTGTGACATGGTATTAGTAGGGTAGGTAGGTAATGCATCCGTAAAGCAATCTAGGATGCGTTGAGCCAGGGCTGCAAATAGATGTCACCTTGTGACATTTCTTTCCTGGCCCCCCTTCCGTCCGCCCGTCCGTGGCCACCACCAGCAGACAGCAGCAGATGGAAGACTGATGCATGACGCCGAATGCCAGGGCAGTCAGAGACAGAATTAGCCGAGGGAAGGCAGCTCGGCGTGGCCTGCGCGGCCCCTCCATGACCCAATCCCAACTCCAATCACCCCATCCGATGCCCCTCATTTTGGCGCATCTCGTGCCCGCTCCCCTCCGGTCCCTGAATTTTCATGATGGGGCCCCGAGCCAGCCAGCACGTTGTTCGACCCAGCTTTTACGCCGCACAATTCCAGCTAAGAATGCAGGAAGCTCAGGGCCAGCTCCTGCAAGGCGGCCATCCCCGCATTACCGGAACATATCGCAGAAGCTACGGTATCCCGTAACCACTACAATCCGCCCCGTCAGGGTTTTTGCAGTTTGCCCATTCAGCTGGCTGCTGGATACTCTCTCACCGAACACAGCCGAGGTGGGGATCAGACCACGCCGAACGCCTCAACCGACTTGCCAGCCATAGCCGGCCTGTCATGAAGGATGCCGGAATCGACAAACTGCCGTTTTCGATGACAGAAAATGCAAAGAAAACTTGAAGAATGCTTCCTTGTCTCCAGACGCGAAACGCAGAAATTCCAGCCCAAACAGGCCAACTCATCATGATTTCCAGAAGCAATAAGAAGTCCGCACTTCTCCCCACTCCCCTGGGCAACTTTGCACCATGCTTTCGTCGTTCTCGTCCAACGTGCATAATTCGCCCAATTATTACCAGCCAAGGACTCGCCCGTCATGAGGCTCACGACGAATGCCATCCCATCCCGCCTTCGTCCATTCAGATATCGTAGTCGTATCATCTCCTGATTTCTCTGCGAAAATGACAAAGCTTCGCAAAGTGCACCAGCAAATCGCCACGAACTGGTCGTTTTCGACCGCTCAATTGAGCGGAACCAGCCACTACAGTAGTATCTGACCCCCACGCAGTCGTCAGGGGAAATGGTCATCCGGACAGAGTCTCCTGACTGAGAAACTATGGAAATTGGATTACGCCGCTGCTGCACTTGCTGCAATTGAGCTGGCAAAGTCTTACCACCGCCAGGGGCTTTTTCCTTTATCCCGCCCAGGCCCATGCCGCCTAAGCTCCGAACCAGCAGGTCCAGCCGTTCGGAACCCAGGCCCAGCAAATCGGCACCGTTGCCAGATCGTCACAACAGCACCGGGTTCCAGGGGTGTTTTACCAGAAAAAGACCAACACCAGCTTGATGTGATTCTTCACACCGCCTGGGTTACAGCAAACTTGCTGACTGGGGCAGAAATGGAAGGGGGAAAATCGCTTGACGATGCCACATAACTCTGGGAGCTAGTTGTCCGCTATTGTCGTGCTGCAGACGTAAAGGTGCCAAAGACAGGCAAACGAGAACCAAAAGCCTCGTGATGGAGAGGAAAGAGAAGAAATAAAGCGCATACGTACCCTACTGAAGCTCCATGTGTGCTGCCTTCGAAGCTGTCGCTTCCCATCCACCAACGGAGCACCTGCCGGGATCACTCCGATTCCCATGATTGATGGCCAAGAAGGAACTCAAAGTCGAGACTGCAATCGTTGTCTGCTTCGCGAGGATATCGTCGTTGTAAGGTAGTCTTCGCTGCTGAGTGGCAGGGGCTGGACGATTCTTTTTCCCTGGGAAACGCCGACAGCGGGGATTATCGGGGAGAACTGTCAGTGCAGTGAGTGCCGAATAACCGCAACCAACGGCAGGGTTTGAAGCGATCGTGAAGGCGAGCAGACGAGACAGAGAATCTGGGAAAGAGAGAGAGAAGAATGCTGAGGAAGGAATTTACGTGTCCTTGATGAGTTCAGGGGTCGGCAGAAGACGAGTCGGTGAAGGCGAGTGTTGCAAACGGCTTGGGTCACGATCTGGTGAATGAAGTGGCAGAAATCAATGCCCAAGACGGTGAGGTCACAGCCGTTATCGATAAGGCATTTGCTCGCGATAAGCCCTTGAGTTGCCACTCCGATAAGTCCCGACGTCGCCAGCTGCAGGTTTCAGCACGACCTGTCACCTCATCCCCATACCTATCCACTGTGGAAACGGCAACTATGCTAAAGTGATAGTCGGGTTGCCTCTGTTCTGTGGATGGCATTGGCAGCCCAATTGACCTGGGCACCTTGATCCTGCCTATGAAAATCCTGGGCAAAAGTGTTTGTTGAGATGAAGGAGAACGCGCTCATCAAAGGACCCAGTCACTATCGAACACAATTAGGCAACTGACATGCTTTAGACTGAACCCTATCGATCTAAGGTATCTAGCAACCAACAATCCCATCTCTGGCAAAGCAATTTTCCCGGTCCCGCCATCCCCGGAACAACTCAACAAATCAATCCTTGACAACTCGCAAAACTTGAGTATGATAACTGAAGCGTCTCAAAGACATCTATCCGTACACCACCAGAAACGAATCATGGAAGTGGTCAAACCCCTTACTCGGGCCTCTTCGGGTTCTGCGTAACCTGAGGTGTGGGGCCATAGGTCTCGCGACCGTAGAAACGCATCTGGCCCGCGCCAACATCGAAGTATGCCTCGACATTGTGAAGAAAGACAGCGCCAAGGACGTAAGGTCCACCGGCCCCGGTAGAGATACCGAGCTGGCAGTAACCAGTAAGATCGTCCTTGAAGTTGCGGAAAATGAGATCCACGGGATTGATGTAGAAGCTTGCGCCCTCGATGATGATGGCGACCCGCGGAGCGATGGCATCGCAAGGAGCAAAGTACGAGCCGTACTGGAACATGTAGATGCCGCTAGGAGAAAACGACCTTGCGATGGCTTCGGCGATAGGGGGCGGCAGATATATCATGGTAGTGCCTGTGTCGACGATGAAAGGGAACTTCCTCTCGTCCGTCGTCGATCCCCAGCGGATGCCATCAACGAGAATCGTGTAGTACGAGTACTGCCAGGATGACTCGGGTCGTTCCTGGTTGATCTGCGTCTTTCGAGTTGTCAGCTCGTTCCGCGCAAGGAGGGCCACCAGATGGCAGGAGGCAACTTACAATGATGAGGTCAGTGTAAGCTGTAGGACCGGTTACCGGCAAGCCGGTGCGGCCGCCCCACGCAATCACTCCAGACGAGTTGCGAACGAGGGACACACTGAATGAGTCGGCAGAAAGTCCTTGCTGGACCATGCTGGTAAACAGAGGCTGGTATGGAACCTGGAAAGCAGGACGCTTCTCGTCGATATCGCCAGAGAAGGCGCTAGTAATTGAGGGATAGGCCATGCCGATGATGCCGTTGGTGTAGTTGTTGCCGTACCAGTGAGTCTGATTGGCAAGACCAACTTGCTGCTGGCGGACGACAATACCGGCAACCTCGATGTCGCTGTAGCCCATGGGACCCGAGACCTCCTCTCCGGAGCCGTAGCTCAAGAGGAAGTGGATGTCTTCGACAGGACCATACTTGAACTCGTCAATGAGATCAGGACCGAATCCGCAAGCTTCCTGGGGGTAAGCGACAGTGCCCGTGGCGCTGACGCAAGAGAGGTTGGATCTGGCAGCCCAAGTGTCGCTGCTGCCGGTGTCGAACAGCATGTTAATGGGCTTACCGTCCCAGATAACCTCGACGGCGAACTGGGTGCCCCAGGGAGTAAGAGCTGTGATGTTCTGGTAGGCGCTCGAGAGGTCACGGGGCTGGGCAGCTTGAAGGGCAGTAGCGGCGTTGTGGCCAGCGAATTTGCTGCGGATGGCCTTGAGAGGCTGGGTCCGACCAACAACATCATCAGGAGCAGGCTCGCGATGGGCTGCGATACGCTGAAAGCTGACACCCTTGAAAGGACTGACGATTTCGACACCGGTCTTGTGGATGTCGATGACGGCGGCCTGGGTGGTCAGGACGCCGACTCCCATGAGGGAGCAGAGAATGTTGGTGATCTTCATCACAACGAACGGAAGTGAGTGACGGAACGAAAGTGAGAGAAGCGAAGTAGCTGATGGAATAGCCTTGGAAGGGAATGAACGAAAGGCTCTTCAGCTTATGTCCCTGTGAGATGCAGCTGGAGAGAGAGAAGTTGTAGGATGTTTAAGAGGAGAGTTTGAAAAGAAAGGTAAGGTAAGGTATGCAGGAATACCTTGGGTAGGTAGAGCAGGTGGTTAAAAGAAGGGGCGAGGTCTTCTAGATACCTCACACAACAATGCCAATAGGAAGGCGCGACACTCAACTCGGCTTGCGTACCTCCCGTAAAGTAAGGTATGGCTCGGACTCGTGCAGCTACTTCCCACTGAGCTGTTTGTGCATTCGGGAAGTTCGACTCGCGAATGAGGAAGGAGCCGAGGGCAAAGGGGGTAGTTGCCGCTGTGGAAGTCACGATGAGACGACCTACTGCCTTTCTCGTTTACCAATGTCGTCACTTCCCGTAAGGACTCATCTGCCTGCGACTTAGGTACGTGCCGTGAATCTCCCCGTCGTTCCTCAGGTACCTAAGGTAAGCCCAGCCAACTGTTCCTGGAACACAATATCGGATCTATATCCCTACATTCGATGAGATGTTATTCATCAGACTATCAGGGAAAAAGAGCCTCGAAAACCATAGCAATTCATGCACACGAGATTCAAAGTCTTGTCGTTTGCCTCGAGACGAGCCGGCCTTGTGGACCATACACACAAGCGATTCGGGCCTTTGAATTCGATGGCCGTCTCCTCTACCCGCCAAACGGCGATCCGGGAACGGTAACTCGACCTCGTATTTGCATCCGCCCTCATGGTTGGAGAGTCGTACACAACCACCGAAATGAGACTGTAAGCCTCTGTCCCTTGGCCACCATCAAGTTCTCTCGAAGACTCAGACGGTTGAGTTTCTTGAGTAAGGCATCAACCCGAATCTTTGGGGGTTAGGGACGCAGGAACGCCAAAGCGCCAATTCTTGATCCAGAGGAGGCTAGTTGCCGCTCACAACGAAAGCTTCAAAAGGCTCTCACTTCTATCCAAAACAGCAAACGGTGCTCCCAAATTTCGGCTCAATGTCCCTGTTCAACATTGAGCTGTGGTGCCCACGCTCGGCGGGTGCCTGCAGTAGCCGTCCCAGGTGTCATCCAGTAGACAGTAACACAAGACACAGCCATCATTGCCTCGGGAGTAACAGTTCGCGGTCATCTTACAAAATTTGATGCGAAGGCAACTATAGATCCTTCTCTTCTTCAAAGGGGGGGGCGGGAGAGCGAGAGCCCAGCGCTATTTGGGACCGATTCATCTGATCTACAAATGAATTCAGCGCCGGACAGCAAAGGTCCAAAATAGCTGCTTTTGCAGACCCAATGAATCCCTGCCTATCAGGAGATCTGTGTGTCCCCAACGCGAGCTGCGAGACGACCTGTCCGGGCCGTTGCGGCTGCCACCTGTCACTCAGCCACCAATGACGCCCCATCTCAACCGAACTCAATGGCAGAGGAAACGGGACTGACTGATGATTCAAGACTCTCTGACCTGGGATACCGCTG
The DNA here is from genome assembly GCA_037178605.1 of Colletotrichum euphorbiae. Taxonomy (NCBI): domain Eukaryota; kingdom Fungi; phylum Ascomycota; class Sordariomycetes; order Glomerellales; family Glomerellaceae; genus Colletotrichum; species Colletotrichum euphorbiae. The sequence goes on from JAXCEF010000138.1 coordinate 88,511, forward strand.
CATGGCTTCGGCTGAAACACTCCGCTTTTCACATGGTTTGTTACAGGCTGCACTCACTGACGACATGACTAAATACCGGTTCTACGAATAGATGAAGGTACTCAGCAACTTTAGACCTGCTCTCGCCGATGTGCAGTGATCTTTACTGAGAGATCGAGGTGATGGACAAATGGCTTCCAAAAGCGGCCGCGGGCTAAGGTGTCCACTTAAACCAGCGCGGCGCCGGATTCCACTGCCGGTCCGCCGGCTTTGGCGTTCCCCTGCCGGTCCGCGTCGCGTACCTCGGTGGAGACCCGTGTCAGGAAGCAAGCCCAGTTTTCAGAATCCTTTGCATTATCTTTCGCGATCCTGCCGATCAGGGACCCCAACCGAGGTACTTAGTAGGAAGGGTACCCTTGCCAACCTTAACCACCTTACCATGACTACCCCCAAAAGGACACTCCTGGGCTGAACATGCATCTCCCAAAATCATGCTTAGTGTCTCGTCCATGACCTCAGATCCACTACTTTATATTCAACCTCATTCCCTCCATACACCTGCCGCCTCTCGTTTACATCGCCTCCCTCATACGCTAGAGACACCATCTTTAACGTTCCCTCCAACCTTCTGCAGTTCCTCATGGCGTCGAATCAACTCTCCCGGCCTTGGAGCCCCTTGCCCAACATGGTACCCCTCTCCTCGAACGCCTTTCTGTACGATCCCCCATCCGGCGCCTCAGACCCGAACTCTCCGAAACTCATCGCCCTCTTCACCTGGATGTCCGCCCAGGACGTCCACATCGCCAAGTACACCTCACGCTACATGGCCCTGTACCCCACAGCACGCATTCTCCTCATCAAATGCCCCTTCATCCATACTCTCTCCGCGCGCATCTCCAAGCGCGACATCAAGCCCGCCGTCTCCGTGGTCCGGGCCGTGGCCGACGCTATTCCGAGCGGGGAAACCCGCCCGCAGCTCCTCCTGCACGTCTTTTCCAACGGCGGCGCCACGAACCTTGCCAAGTTTTTCGAGCTGTACGCGGCTAGCGATCGCGGCGGAAAGCTGGAGCTGCCGCCTCATGTCACCGTGTACGACTCCTGCCCCGGAGGCTTTCACTGGATGAGGAGCTATCGCGCGCTGTCGGCGGCGCTGCCGTGGTTTCTGGCACCCTTTGTGCATGTTGTTATCGGCTGGTTCTGGGTTTTCCAGATTCCGCTCGGCAAGAGGAGCTTTTTGGGGAAGATGTGGAATGCACTGAAGCAGAAGGCGTTGCTGCAGAGTGAGCAAAGGCGGGTGTATCTCTACAGCAAGGAGGACGAGATTATTTACTGGAGAGACGTGGAAAAGCATGCTAACGAGGCCAAGGAAGCTGGTTTCAAGGTCGAGAGGGAGAGGTTTGACGGAAGTAAGCACGTTGCCCACGCGAGGCTTGATGGGGACAGATACTGGGGTACCGTGAGGCAGCTGTGGGACGGGGATAAGGAGAGCCCGGCGAAGGAGGAGGAGGAGGCGGAGGAGGAGGAGGCGGAGGAGGAGGTGGCGGAGGAAGAGGAGGTTACCAAGCCCAAGCCAACGAAGACTGAGCCGGCGAAAGCGGAGCCAGCGAGACCTGTCGTCGTCGAGCCGGAAGTGGTAAAGTCACCGGAGCCGACGGAGTCTGAGACAATCAAGTTGAACGGTGCCACACCCGAGGAGTCGGCCAAGCCGGAAGCTGCGCACGTTGAGGTTGCCCAACCCAAGCCGGTGAAGCCTGAGGTCACTAGGCAGCCCGAGGTAGTAAGGCGTGTCGATTCGTTCGAGTTGGTGAAGGAGTCCGATTTGGACAAGCAGCCGGAAGTTATCACGCAATCCGAGATCGGCCAGGTGCCGGAGATTGTCAAGCTACCAGAGCCGATGATGGCGGAGCCGCCGAAGCGGAAGAAGAGGCCAACTCCGCCCCCGACCATTCAGTAAGACTGTGTTATCATGTTCGGGGTACCTTGCTGCATAGATTTACATACCGTCGCTTCACATAAACCTAGACTGTCCACGTTTTGCATCACGCGAATCCAATCATTATGTACATGTTGAGGACGCGGGCAGTATTGGTAAACATTCCGCCCTGCTTCGGGGCAGGGTGCGAGCAGTGCGGGAGTTGCAATCGGTAACTCTTGAGTCTTATGATTGCCGGCACCTCTACACACTCAAAATATGTAGATGACGAAGTATCTTTCAATTGAAGCCATTGATTGCTTGAAGAAACTCTTGCCTGCCTCTGAGTGGGTGGCTGTCACCCCTTCCATGAATGTGTTTGTAGCCCAACAACACTCGATGGAACAGATATGTGCGAAAACGATGCCCTGTTAAATATAAGCCGTCGGGTTGTCTCGACGCATGGACGCGTGGACGCAGAATTTGCGTCTGAAAACCGCCCTATATTGTGAAGTCGAAGAGCCGAAATATGTGCCCGAAGGGCTGTGGCTACTAGCCTAGCCCTTGCTCGCTCTCTGTGCTGATTAAGCTTAGATCAGATTGTACACTAATATCTTAAAGGGGTAAACAGACCATCACCACCAAACAGCTGTTGAGCAGCAGGACACGAATAGATACGACGTACGCAACAGACGGCATAACACCAGAATTCTCATCTGGCCTACGTGGAACCTTCGATCCCTCTTACCCTACCCATAATGGGAGCGTTGTTGACTTGGGTCCTTTGGTAGCCATATGTGTTGTTAGCTGGGATGATGACAAGTCGAACATGCAGCAGCAGGAGCAGCAGCAGGAGGCAAAATGAATGGAGACTAACTCGATGGCGAACTTTGACCGAGGCAAGGCAGGGGCGCAATGCGTCGCCACGGCGCTTATGGGACGCTTTTTAACCAGGGACGCCCTGGCGGGACTGATCCTTGTTAAATTTCCCGCCAACCATTCAACAGCCTCACAGATGGAGTAATCAAGAGAATCTGTACGATTTCTTGGCAGACCTATGTGAATTGAACAGTACTACAGAGCTTCGAGTGTCTACGGTAAGCAAGAAAAGCATAGAAATGGAACAACGAAAAAGGGAGAAAAAGGAGACGAAAAGACCAGGAGTAAGGCCTTTCTTTCTGGATGGTTTAGATAGTGGTGAAAACAACTTTCTCGAGGTTGAAAAAGCAAACGTTAAATAGATGAAGCAAATAGCAAAGCGAAGTAAGGGGAACCGAGAACAGGGTAGTTCATCCGAGACTGCCGGCCCAGACTGGAGGGTGCCGACTTGGCATCTACTTCGGGGTTGCTAGCGGGACAAGCCACGCCGTTTGGGCTGGTGTGCCCGTGGCCTATTATTCTGAGGCATCACTCATGCCGGAGCAAACCCGTTAAGGATTTGGCGCTGTTACTTCACAGTATATTATAGATTAACATGTTGACCTTGAGAAGGGCCACTTCAATAGACGAAGACTTGGCACCGCATGAAACATTAGACGCAAAAGATCCATGGATCTGAACAGGAGGATGTGATGGTAGTGAAAGGCCGTATAAGAAGGTAACAGTTTACGGAATTTATGTTGCAGATCGACCTGCGATATTCAACACTTCCACTCCTTCAACTTACACGCGCCGGCCGGCACGAGCACCCTTGAAAAACTCACAATGATGTTCCTTCGCCAATTTGTAATTGGGAGCATGCTGGCCATCGCCGCCACGGCTACTCCCCTTCTTGAATCGAGACAGAACGTCGCCCCCGGCCCGGTCAAGGGCGACACCTTCATCCACGACCCGACGGTTGTCAAGACTCCCGGCGGCACCTACCTTGCCGCATTCACCGCCGATAATGTTGGACTCAAGACATCCACCGACCGCACGAACTGGAAGGACGCTGGCTCTGCGTTCCCGAATGGAGCGCCGTGGACTACTGCATATACTGGCGGTGCCAAGAACCTTTGGGCGCCAGATCTCTCATACCATAACGGCAAATACTACCTTTACTACTCAGCCTCGACTTTCGGATCCAGCAAGTCCGCCATCTTCCTCGCCACAAGCACCACGGGGGCGTCCGGCTCGTGGTCTAACCAGGGACTTGTCATTGAGTCCACCGAGAAGAGCGGCTATAACGCCATCGACCCTAACCTGATCGTCGACGCCAAGGGCAAGTGGTGGATGTCTTTCGGTTCGTTCTGGTCCGGCATCAAGATGGTCGAGCTGAGCAGTGAGACCGGCAAACCCGCCAATAACAACATCATCTCCATCGCCACCCGCCCTGACAACTCTGAGAACGCTATCGAAGCGCCCGTAATCTTTCGCCACGGTGACTACTACTACCTTTGGGTCTCGTTCGACCGATGCTGCAGGGGTGCTGATAGTACCTACCGCATTATGGTCGGTCGTTCCACCAGCGTCACGGGTCCCTACGTCGACAAGAGCGGCAAGCCCTTGATGCAGGGCGGTGGCACCGGGGTCATGTCGAGCCATGGCTCCGTCCACGGCCCCGGCCACAATGCCGTCTTCACCGACAACGACGCCGACGTGTTGGTCTATCACTACTACAACGATGCCGGAACTGCGCAACTCGGCATCAACCTCATCCGCTACAGCGGTGGCTGGCCTGTTGTCTACTGATTGTAGCCCCTAAGGACCGGCACATGTAATGGAATGTGTGGAACAGAGCAAAGGAAGGAAATGGTTCACGGCTGGGTATGCTGAACATAACAACTCCGTACATTATTATTCTTATTCTATTACATCCCGATTACGAAACGTCTATTACCGCTTAACCACCTAGGACTTTTCAATTACAATTCACGCTTGGCTCGTCCAACCCTTCGATGACAGTCGCACTCTCCTCCAAGCCTTACACATGGGTTTCCTTTATGCCCTTGATTGCGTTAATTTAGTTAGTAGCAAGTAGTCCGTGGAGACGTCTTCTCCAGGTGCCCAGCTTCCTATCTTCAGCTGCTGACGCAAACCTGCTATTGTGGCACGAGATGATGCTTAGTGTAAGTAAGTGGAGGGTCGATCAGGCTGTTAACTGCCCTCGCTTGAGCCGCCAAGTGGCTAGAGTATAGTTTATCGTCGCTTGAACTGCTGCCATATTCGGCGTCCAGTGGTTTGAGTCTGTGTTCGATTTTCCTCCTCAATGCAGGGTCAAGTTACCTCTGTTTGCCCCGGTCACTCCCTATCTCTCGGCGTTGCATTGTCCACTTCGTGCACCAGGAGAGGAGGTGATCGACCGTCTCTACAGCTCTTCCACACGGGCACACTGCCGCCCTTATTCTGTACAGGTTGCCGTTCAGGCAGGACGCTCCTGTTCGCATATTAACGTCAATATTAAGCTAAATTTATACTCTAATGACTAGCCTCTGTAGATTCTCTTGCATGGTTGTACTTCTTGCAGCCTCCTGGGAGCAGTGAGTGAGTGAGTGAGTGAGTGACGGTGAATGAGTGGTTTGCTCTAGTGAATATCAGGGTAGTTAATGAAGAGATTTCACTATAGATTACCAAGGAGGCATCAAGGACGGTAGGCGGATCAAAAAGGGCGATATAATATCTACTAGCTACCAGTAGAAAGCTTACCCTTGATTCAAATATAGTAGCCTTAAAAATGAAAAAGAGCTCTTAGAGGCTTTCGTGATTAATATGACTAGTGAGGACTTCAGTTTAACTAATAACTTTCTGACATAGAGGGCTCTTGAGACGATCGAGACCAAATATAAGCGTAGTGAGCGTAATTGAAGAGCGTAATTGAAAATGATAAAGCAAGAAAAATTCTAAGAATAGTAACCGCAGTAGCTTGGGAGATAAAGGAGGTCTCCTGGAGGCTTCTAACCTTCGTGCGATCCCATTTTGCTCTCTCCCGGATATGCGTCAACTCAGCTGCGCTGAGGCCGGCAATTGTTTTCACGACGCAATCACTCTGCTGGACGCAACCTGGACATAATGTGCTTGGTTCCATTGTTGCAGATGAGGGCTGAAGTGGAAAATACGTCATATTCTATTGATTCGTATCTCGTTGTCTCATTAATGTGTCGTCTTCTTGCTAGACCTCTGCTTGACGAGCAGTGGAGTTTTGTGTGTATTGCAAGGAGGATCAGTCCTCTTCTCGCAAAAGCCATAATGAGCCATCACCACACATGCTTATAGTATCTCCGGGTCATGAATTGCCGGCCACGGTGGGGTTCACATGTCTCCCTGCCAAGATGACCTTTTCTTTCCAACGTCCTCGACTGTCACGTGAGCGCGGCTCCAAGCTGTACCGTTGTGAGAACGCACAATCTTTTTGATGCGTTCCAAGGTCCAAGTTCTTGGCTTCGGCAGCATATCGGGGAGACACGCAGGGGTTCGGGCTGCCTTCGTGCCGCAAAACTGTACGTGTTTGATACTGGCATTGAGTGGCTCTGTTGGTTGACAACTGTCAATCGTTATGAGATGGTTCGCCAAGTTTGCGACTTGCCCACGTTACTTGTCAAGACCTCGCGCTTTGACGAAGCGGTTGATTTGCTCTCGAGTCATCTTATCGTTATACTGCTCATGACAATCGTAGAACGAAATAAGCTCTTGAGTGCAGTCAACCATGGCGGCGATGTCAACATTGCTCTCGGCCAGCCAGGCACCGTACCGCTGTACGCGGCCAAACCTTTGTTCCGGTTGCTTCTCCTTGTCCGCCGGGTTCGGAGTACCTGGGGTTGGAGGCAGCCCCGGTGCCCTGCCTTGGGCCTGAGCCAAGGCCGCACTCGCAGCAGCAATGCCCGCCGCCGTTGGCTGATTCGAACCCGACATGGTGGGGGACGGCCTGAGTACCAGTACAAGGAGGACTGCGGTCAGTGCAATGGTGTGCGGTGGATAAAGGAGCGGGAGGTCCGTCATGTAATGGTCGTTAATAATGGACCAGCCCAGCGCGATGTCCTCCTGGGTAAGGGCCAGCTCTTGCTGGTAGTTGTTCAGGGTTCGGTAGGGTTGGTATACAATGAGCTGGGAGCTCATCTCGGATATCATGATGAACTCGCACTCGCCGAGTTTGGAGGTGTCGAGTCCGAGGAAATCGGGCCATAACGAGCGCGACTCGCTAACAATCAGGCGGATATGCTGGGGGGACTCCTCCATCTTGCAAGCGAGATAGAGGGCGGTAGCTACGACGAGGTATGGGTTGGTTTTGCGAATCTCGACCTTGGTGTAGAAGCGCTTGATATAGACCTGAGCGGTGGCCATGCATTGTTGGCGGACGACCAATCGTTTTCCGAGACGGTTAACCTCTGCGCAATCGCATGTCAGATGAGTGGTACTACATTTGAAGTCAAACACCACAAACGTTGATTGAAGAATATGCCTAGGTGCTGCTGCGTCTTCGGCAGAGGGTAATTCTTGACAAGTTCGGCATTGCTCTCTTCGAGCTTCTGTCGCACTGCGCCGAGTTCGTCTTTGGAGAAGAGCCAGAAGCGACGCTGAGTCGACTCCCAGTAGTTTGCAGCCATGATGATCTGGCACAAGGATCGAATCGAGCGAGGCCTTATGCCATATTCCGTGCCGTAAATGCCTTGTTAGATCAATCGGGCAAGAGTCCGGTCGGGGGGAGGAGGGCGATGGTCTAGGATGGAGTCCAAGACGGTGGCTGAAATGCGAGGCTAAAGACATGCATCTCCAAAGGGTCTGTGGCGTTACGTCAGATGGGATGTGGCCGTGCCATCCGATAAAAACCTGATAAGAGACGGAATATGTCCGGGACGGGCAGGCCGTAGACGGGAAACAAAAAGAACCCACTGTTCAGGAGCTCTGCGGCACTCAAAGCTCCAGAAGCACTGCTAATTGGTGGCAGCTGATTGCCTCGCTTGTCTCGCCTGTGGACCCCCAGCAAGCCCCTACTGATGTTGCTGACGGGAGCTTTGTTGTACGCTGTGGCTTCCAGGTCGGCGCGAACCACTTGCGGCAGGCGGGTTCTACTTTTTCTTGGTCGACGCACTTCACGATCCCTCATACGTCAGTCCTGTCACTTGCAGCTGCAAGTATCGCGACAACACCCTCTTCTTCCCCGCCATGTCTTCATGAGACCAAAAATATACCTATCGAACCCCCCGCGCGAATTCTTCCCAACCGAGCAACTCGACGACGCCCCATGAATCCCGCGTCGATACCAAAGCCCCGACTCTACTGCCCTGCGTCCTGATGCCGCCGCTGCCATGGGGGTGACAGAATGGGTTACCGAGCTCGAGATGTGCGTCGAGGAGTCGCAGAATCAGCGCGATAAGCGCGTGGAGGATCTCTGGAAGCAAATGGACGTCCAAGGCACCGGCTACCTCGACTTTAAGGGGTTGCAAAAGGGACTAAACAGGATCGATCATCGTCAGCAAATTCTTTGCCCGGTGCTGCCGTATGGCTTGGCTGATGTTGCGCTACAGCTATGAAGAACGCGGAAGACATGTTGAAGAGAATTTTGACCGTGGTCGACACCAACGCAGACGGAAAAATTCAATACGATGGTAAGCTGCGGCTCGAAGTCAAGCTGAGGCTGGAGCTATCGGCCAGGCTCCCCTGTCTTGGGGTCGACGAGATATGCTGACGATGTTTTACTGCTAGAATTCCGCACCTTCGTTGATCAAACCGAGAAACAGCTCATGATCTTGTTCCAGTCGATCGACAAAGACAACGATGGACGACTCGATAAGTCAGAGCTGCAAGATGCCTTCAGGAGGGCTGGGCTTGTTGTGCCCATGCGCAAGCTCAGTGCTTTCTTTAGCGACATCGACATGAACAACGACGGCTTCATTAGTTTTGAAGAGTGGAGGTAAGCTTTTCTGATTTGACCGCGACATATCTCATCTCTTTGAGGTAGTAAGCTTGAAATAAGCGGAGTTTCGGCCACATGCATCAGCGGGGACTCAGGGGCTGTGATACTTCTGGTGAATGGAAGCTTGTTCTGAAGTGGAGACCAATGTCGTGGAATGCTTTGGTGGTACCATGGCTCCTTCCGTCCTTACTATGAAATATTACACTTGAGCATTCACTGATGGCAATTCCGCTAGGGACTTCCTTTTATTCATGCCGACACACAATGGCCACACACCTCTCAAGGCTGTGATGGACTTTTATTCATCTATAGTCACTCTCACAGCAGAGGGGGATTCGATGGTGTCGGAAGAGACACTTGAAGGCTTAGGTACGACCGGCTTCCTTCTGCAAACCCTTTTTGGATCCATTTTACGGATCGCATCTCCTTCGGATCGCGAGACTCCAGTCGAGTCCCTCGCCAACAAGGACGGCCAGACGGTGCCTTCGCGGGAAGAAGCGTCCGTTCCCGGTATTGCGAAAATTCCTACCTCATCAAAACCAGTGCAACAGACTTCACCAAGCAGCTTTGCAGACCCCACAGCAGCAATAGCAACATTACCGACATCGAAACACCCAAACCTCACCGATGGCGCAGATGTGGACGTGGCGGCAGCGACGGTACTACAGGCAGGCGTCAAGGCCGCAGACGACAAGCTTACAGGCATCGCGGGAATACGTCAGATCCCCGGCGTCGGCACCTCCCAAGCGAAACCGGTCACAGGCTCCGAGCAAGGCTCCAGCTCAGATGCAATAGCTGAACGCAAGACCAAGAGACTGACTGACTTCGCCCCTGATCCAGGTTACTTCGTAGCGGGTGCCGTCGCCGGAGGACTTTCGCGAACAGCCACCGCGCCTCTCGATCGTCTAAAGGTGTACCTGTTGGTGAACACGAGAGCTACCACCGAGACTGCCGCCACTGCCCTGAGGCAAGGGCGCCCGATAGATGCATTTCGAAACGCCGTGCGGCCATTCGGAGATGCCGTCAAGGATCTTTGGAAGGCTGGCGGCATGCGGAGTCTTTTTGCAGGTGAGTACCTTAGTCGTCAAAATCGCGATATCTGGCGGCACTCGAGTCATCGTTCGGCTCGGAGTGATGCCGTTGAAGTTTGTTCGCTACTTGCATTTACTAACCGAGTCAAGGCAATGGGCTCAACGTCATCAAAATTATGCCCGAGAGCGCGATTAAGTTCGGATCTTATGAGGCCGCAAAGCGCACTCTCGCTAAGCTCGAGGGACACAACGACCCTAAGCAGATCAACGGATATTCGAAATTCCTCTCGGGTGGTGTTGCGGGCATGGTCGCACAGTAAGTCTTCAATCCATTCCACACCATTGTCGCATTCGAATCCTTGTCACTGTTGGCAGTATCATTGATTTATGCTGGTGTCAACGTTTTCCATTATTCCCGTCTTTATTCCGAGTGCTAAAGTGTCGTGCCATGCAGATTCTGTGTGTATCCACTGGACACATTAAAGTTCCGCCTCCAAACATCGACAGTACAAGGCGGCCTCACTGGAAATGCACTTGTTCTTGATACCGCCAAGAAGATGTGGCAAGCTGGTGGGATGCGCAGTGCGTACCGCGGTGTTACCATGGGACTCATGGGCATGTTCCCTTACAGTGCTATCGACATGGGCACGTTTGAATTCCTGAAGAAGTCTTACAAGAGTTATATATCCAAGTGCCGAGGCATCCATGAGGAAGATGTCAAGCCAGGAAATATCATGACTGGCATTATCGGAGCCACTAGCGGTGCTTTTGGAGCATCTGTAGTGTACCCACTCAACGTTCTTCGCACCCGCCTCCAAACGCAAGGCACGGCGATGCACCCTGCCAGATATACCGGCATTTGGGATGTTGCTCACAAGACGCTGAAGAACGAGGGTATGCGGGGCATGTACAAAGGCCTCACTCCTAATCTCCTCAAGGTCGCTCCAGCACTGAGCATCACCTGGGTTGTGTATGAAAATTCAAAGAAGCTCCTCGGCTTGGAGTGAGGTTGAAGAAAGGATTGGAAATGAGAGGGTTGACTACCAACACAAAGACTCAATCGAACCGAGTAGCCATTAAGGCCCGGAACCTTCTCCCAGGATTGTTCTCATAGGAGAGGGAGATTTTGCAATAGCGTAGGAGGGATCGCCTGTTGCCGCCCAGGGAGCGGCTCCTCATACAATTGTTTAAGGAAGCATAACACTTCCTCGTGGCGTTTGGAAGACCTGGGGCGAGATACCAGAAGATTTTTGATTGCTCGAGCAGCAGAGGGAAGCGGGCTGTCGGTAGCTACCGTGGCGTAGTGGATGAATCCCAGACCTGTGCTCAATGATGAAAGCTTTATTGGATCCGGCTGCCACGTGGGACTCAGGCGGGGAGGTTATCGTGACGACGACCCAACAGCCTTTACATGACGATGTGGTACTGCCAGTGTCCGTCCCCGTCAGTGGGTAAAAGCGAACCCCCCACGCGGGGTCCATGTCCATCTCCCAACGAATCTTCAGATGGCAGGCCAGGTGACGTGGACAGGGACGTAGTCGTGTGCCCTGCGATATCTGCCCTACGAGGCCCGGTAGATAAATTTTGACTACGATAATCAAGCTTCATGGAGAGCTTACGTGCGTTCGACGTCACCGCGCGTGCAGGTCTCCTCCAACTACGAGAAGCTTGAATGATGACATACCCCGTTGATATGCAGAGAACGGGCCCGCGAGGAGACCCCGGTCCGGAGCGATAACCGAAGTCGGTGGGGTTGGGTGCTATGCAAGCGGGGTAGCCTGGGAACTTTTGCTGTCAGCATAGTATCGGCCAGATTCTGGTCCACTGAATTAAGTCTAAAAGCTAGGTTGACTGACTTACTAGGTTGTGATAGCGATTTTCCCCGGACCCCTAGCAACAACAAGTCAAAAATGCGATACTGCGTAGGCTGTCGCCGTGAACCTCCAATCCCAGTCGGTTGCCGTGCAGCTGCTTACAGTCAGAAGTCAGAACTAAGAAGCACCTGCCTGCCTGACACAAGTTCCCTTCGCCGGGCGAAAGACTCCACACCGCCATATCCATCCAATCGAGTTCACTGGCGCTGCAGCGTTCCTGCTCTTCTTGTTATCCAGCTTCCTGTTTCGTTTGGCGGCGGACGCGTGTGTCACGCAACCTGCAAAAGAGTCGAGCAGAAGAAGAAGAAGAAGAAAACATGACGCGGACGAAGGTCAGCCAATACCACCTCAGGCACGTCAACTCGCGCGGGGCTGCTGGTAGGGTGACATGTCTCTGGTGCTGCCATCCGCCGCTGTGTCGGCACGCGGTCTCATACCTCCCTGATCTACAGGCTTACGAGTCGCCCCTCCCTCTCTTGCAATATCGACATCGAATCCTTTTCCTGTACCTGACCAAGGTGAACACGCACTCGCGTCGTTGTCGTCGTCTTACTGAGTACTCCTTCCAGTTGCCATAATCTGCCTTACGACAACTGTGCATGCTTCTCGATTGGACTTCGCATATGCCATCGTAAGCTAAACTTTTAACCTGCCATCATTCTCCGCGGAAGTAGAGCCGTCACCCAAGCTGTTCGACACCGTTTCCTGGCATCCGCCCTACCCATCCTCGACACTGCGCGTATCAGCCAAGCCCGTCACGATTCAGCCCCGTCCCTCTGTTAGAAGGGCTGTCCAAACTGTTCGTGTGTTGTTTTTTCAGGCTCAAGGGTCAAAGCTCAAACAGTAGCTGCAATAGCTGTCAAGCATCAAGGATCAGGAGGCGGGAAGGAAACCAACGCGGTACCTGTGCCAGATACTGAAATAGAAATCGACCGCCACCGCCATCCGCCGCCGCCATGCCGGCTCCGTATTCCGACAATCTGTACTCCGCCGACGACTCCGATTGCGAAGTCCCGGACGACGACCTCGACGTCCACCTGTCGCCAACAGACGGCTACTTCCAGAACTCCTCGTCGTCATCAGACAACCTCTACCCTCCCCAACAGACACAGGAACACGAGCGCCACGACAACTGGGACAACGTCACCGACGCGACGCTGCCCACCTCCGCCGGCGCCCCGCATGTACCAAACGTCCTCGTCCAACACCCCTCTCTGCAGAAAGGCGCATCGTCGTCCAAAGAGCACGAAGCTAGGGAGGAGACGGGATTGAACACGTCGTTCGTTCCGCAGGGTACTTCTGCTGTCGACGATCATTACGACGGGGCTTCGACCATCGCCGATAGCGTAACGACACCATTACATGCAACGTACACCTCTGCTGCCCAGAGCTCGTCGTCTTATACACCTTACTCAACCTCCACTGACGCTCCCCTGCGCACACCCCAGACTCACCCAAGAAGAAGTCTGTACTCGCACCCTGCTTCGCTCTTCCGCGGTCCAAGAGAAGCGCCACCTGCTTACACGCCTTCGCCCACGTCTCCATTCTCGTCATCAACAGATTTCAGGAATTACCAGACGTTCAACACAGGTATGGGGGCGCCTGAGGAAGCGCGGCACCTACTGGGCCGTGACCCCGAGAGCATGGGCGACGAGCTATACGACGAAGACCCTCAACCTCAGCTGTGGAGGGAGAGGGTTCTGAAGAGAATTCCCCGGGCATCGAGGCGAACTTTGAAGTTGGTGCTTTTCGTCCTGCTGATGTTCCCCATCTTTGTTGGCTTCTTAAGCATGTTGAGCGGAACCGTTAGTCGTTCGGTGGGTAACAGTTTTCCAAGACTTGTATTTCTATCTGACACGCCCAGCCCTCCAAGGAGCCCGCCAAGCAATTCGACCCTTTCACCGGCCTTCCTATCAAAGACGGCCCTGAAGCTCCCGCCGAACCATCGCAGCCTGGACGGCCCGGCCCTACAAATCCTCTTCCCTGGAACCCTCAAAACATTTGCGCCCAGAATGAGCACCGTTTCGAGACCAAAGTCTTCGACCTCTCGTTCAGGCCTGAGAAGACCCTGAGCGTGCTCCAAACCGTCGAGACCAACACGCCGTCGCGTGGCTACGGCCCCGAGATGTCGGGTGACTTCGTAGTCCGCCGCCAGCTTTCCGACGCCACGGGCGCATCCATCGAGCTCGAAGTCGTATCCAACGACGAGCGTCTTGGCGTCGAGGTCGAGTGGGACTCCAACATCCAGCAGCTCAAGATCAAATCGCCCAAGGAAGTCGAATGGCACCAGTCGCTGCGACCCTGCATGTCAATCCGCGCCACCGTCTGGGTCCCCGAGAACGCCGAGATCAACGTGCTCACACTCGCCGCGCTGCACCTCGGCGTCCAATTCATTGACGACCTCGCCATCTCCGTCAAGGACAAGATCGAAGTCCGCACCCTCAGCGGCGACGTCCGCGCACCCGTCGACAAACCAGCGGCCTACCGTCTCAACTCGCGCAACATCGTGATCCAGACAATTTCAGGAGACATCACCGGAAGCTGGCCTCTTTACGACTCCCTCAAGATCGCCTCTGAGTCTGGTGGCATCGTCGCCGGCGTTGAGCCCCAGGCTGTCCTTAAATCTCGCCCTCTTCCAGCAACGCTAGAGGTCTCCTCCATCTCGGGAGACGTCGTCGTGAGGGAGCCTCTCAAGGAAGCCATGGAAAACGTCAAGCCCGACACCATGATCCCTCCCCGCAACTACGTCACCACCATCGACACCAAGTCGGGCAAGATCAAGGCCGAAGTCGCATTCAGCACCGTCGCATCAATCACCAGCACCAGTGGTGACATCGGCGGCACTGTCCTCCCGGTCTACGACGTCAGTCTCCTTAAGAGCGTCCCCGAGCCCGAGATTCTTACCAAGACGAAGTCTGGTAACATCGTCTTTACGGTCCTCGAGCCGATATGGGTCGAGATCGCCAAGACGCTCTCTCGAGACGAGAAGGCCCCCAACGCCAACCCCAACGCCAACCCCAACGAGCCTGTCGACATCCCCACAAACCCTCTTCCGGTACCCGACGGTCCCGCCAAGATTCCCCGCATCACCGACATCCCGTTCATCCCGATGGGCGGTCGGGATCCGTACAAGAACCTTCCGGGCTCCGGCCGCCGCTGGCTCGACCTCCTCCCCGGTAAGCGCGCTGTCGCTTCGTCCGACGCACGCCAGGTAAACACGGCAGCCCAGCCCCCGATGCGCCACCTCAAGTCTGAGCACAACACCGTCAGCGGCAGTCTCAAGATCCGGTACCCCGCCTCCTGGGAGGGCACCGTCACCGCGGAGAGCATCAGCGGCGGCATCGACATCCGCGGAAAGGACGTCAAGATCGACAGTCGCAACGAGTGGCCCAAGTCCGTACGCGCCCACAAGGGCCAGGCCTGGACATGCGAGGCCTCGCTCGGAAGCGTGAGCGGAAGCCAGGAGTTGGTCATTGGACCTGAGGCGTGATACCTCCAGGACGATGGTGAATACATACCAGTGTGGGCGTTCATATATGCGGGAAATATGTGGATGATCAGGCGGAGGGACTGATGAGAATTGCTGATGATACACCTGTCGTTACGAGACTTTGAATTGGGTTGGCGTTTGGACGGCATGGCAAAGGATGTGTCGTTACCTCATAATAGCAGTCCGAATACCGCCGAGGCAAAAAGAAAAGAAAACCCCTCGAGTTTGCTTTGTGTGAATGAGTATACAAAACAATCGTGTTTTTACAAATTTCAATATTTGTCCTACACACGACGAGATCTGTCATATATCAAATTGTAGTTGTACATGGGTGTGGGGGGGGGGGTATCAAAACTCTCTTTATTCCTTACGCTTCTTCGTCCTCTTCGGCGGTCTACCCGGCATACCAACACGCAACATCGGACTGTATCCGTCCTTTTCGTCTCCGGGTTCAGCCAAGAGGTCCCAATCGACCTTTTTATACCGCGCCTCGAACTTGACCCACCGCTCCAGGCCGGGTAACTGGATTCCGAGCGTGGGCAACGCGAGCATCCTCAGCATCTCCCGCCCGGACTCCTCGTCGCGGTTGACCGCGTACAAGGCCGGGAGCGTGTACCGCACCTTGCCCGGCGCGAAATGCTTCAGCACGCCCTCCAGCCTCACCCGCGCATCATCTTCCTCGGAGCCCGCTCCGCCGCCGCCAGGTCCCAGACTCTCGCGGAAGGCCTTGGCGTGCTGCGGCGAGAAGGGCGCGACGCGGAAGACGGAGCGCACTCTGCCCCTGACGCGGATCCAGAAACGGCCGTCCCACATCTGGAACCTCCGCCAAGAGTGCCAGCTGTTCGTCACGAAATCTGGTGCGGGGAGCGGGTCTTTCTGCAGCTGCTGCAGCCATTCCTCGTGACTTATCGCGTCTGCCGGCGGGGCGATGACGGTGCCGTCCTCGTTGATCCACTCCGATCCGGGTCGCGGTCCGGGTGGGAACTGTGGGAATCTGCGGTTCTTGCCGGCCGACGAAGTGATGTACGTCACCTCCGGGAGCGGGTGGAGAGACGGGTACGGCTCGCGGACGAGGTACCACTTCGCCGGGTGGGACGGGACGGGGAGGAAGAGGACCGAGGCTTGGTTGAAGGCTTTTCGGGGGCCAGGATCGGGTTTTTCTGCTGCCAGGGCGGGGAAGAGTCGCGCGACGACGGACTGGAGGGAGGAGATTTGGGCGTGGTGTTTCTCGGGGGAGACGAAGGAGAGCAAGCGGCGGACGATGAGCGCTGCGATGGTTCGTCTGTGAGCCAGTTTGAACCCCCGCCTCGTCCGCGCAGCCGTCGATCTGCGCTTCACACGAGGCAACGCCATGTCGGGGAGGGTGACGAGAAGAGTTCCGACGTTGGGCTCGAAGCCAGCCATCACCCCACGCCTGATCCACCGCTCCGCCTCCTGTTCCTGGGCCGTCACACGCGCATCGCAACGCGCAGACAACCTCAGAATGTTGTCTTTTGTCAAAGCTTCAGGCAGCCGGTAATTCCGCACCATATGCCGTACCGCGTTCCTCATCGTCAAGGTGCGGTCTTTGTTCGTCGGGTCTTCGAACCACCGCACCTTGTTCTTCTCACAGGTCGCCCTCAGTCGATCCTTGCTGAACTGCAGCAGCGGCCGGTAGATCATGACTCCCGCGTCCTCGGTCTCGATCCGCGCAACATTCTTGGCCGCTGCGGCTGCCGCAGCTCTCGCCTTGGCCGTCGCCTTAGCCGTGGCTGCGAAGAGGTCCTCCTCAATATATCGAGCCTCGTGCCAGCCCATCTGAAGGCCCGCCCGGAGCTCGGCGGAGTAGAGGTCCCAGTCCACCTCGTCCGAGAGCTCCCTCTTCACAGATCTCCACTCGCGCTTCGGCGGCCGGAAGGATATTGTCGGGATGGACCGGTTCTGGTCGTCGATGTGTCCCGACTCATAGATGCCGTGCATGCCGTGGCACTCGGGTATCGCGCTCCTCGGCATCATCCCCCTCAGACCCCGGCTCCCGTGGCCCGCAAGCAGCCGCATGAGTACAGTCTCGTACTGATCGTCCTCGTGATGCGCCAAGAAAACGCTCTCGATATGCAACGTGCGACACAGATCCGCCAGCCGTCGATACCTCGCCCGCCTCGCCAGACTCTCGAGGTTACGCGCCCGCGCGGGGTCGCCGTCGACGCCCATGTCCTTCCTCCAGTTGATCTTCGCGACGGTCGGGGTGACGTGCTTGAGGTTTCTGAGTTCCCTCCCCACGGCGGCGGCCTCCTCTGCGGACTCGGGGCGGAGCGAGTGGTCGATGATGAAGGCGGAGATCCTGGTGAGGCGGTTGTCGACGATGCGTGTCAGCGGTGTGATTTCGCGCAGCTGGTTGAAGAGGAAGGCAAGGGCCATGGAGTCGAGGCCGCCCGAAACGGCGAGGGCGACGCGCCGTGGCTGCGTGACGCGGGCATGTGGGAAGCGGGGAGGCGTGCAGGCGCGGACTGCGTTGGCGAACTCGTGGAAGGTTATTGGTTTGGGGATTGGATGAAGGATTTGGGATGGGGTAATGGTGGATGGCGGCATTCCATTTCTTGTGACTTGTGCTTCTTTGGTTACGACGGGATCCTGTTTCCCTCGCTTGTCGTGAAGTGGCTACTAGTAAGGTCGTGACGCTGGTGTTGCGTGGTTGATGTGAACCTAGCTATGAAGGAGAATTGGCGAATCACGGTGGCGTGGAGCTTAAACGTGGGACGAAAAGTGAGTGAAGCTTCGTTTCTTTGTGGGACCCTAATTAGCGCGGATCTGGGGGTCTTCTGGCTGAGGTTGACACCTGCCGCCACTTTTTTTCCCCGTACAGGGCCCGCGGCGACCGATCCAGCTCCGATATCTCGCTGGCGAAAGACATCGCGACCTGAACCTCTCTCCCGCACCCAAGCAAGCCCTTCCTACCCGGAGATGCTCCCGCCGCGGTCGTGACGAAAAGGCCTCGGGCCGTCCTCTTATTTATCCTTTCTCCCCATTCAAATCTCATTTCCTACCGCGACCTGCGAACCAAACTCCCTCTAGCGTATCGCACGCGACAGCACACCGAGAAAAAAGCCCAAACCGGCCCCCCCAAGAAATGTCCTCCACAAACCCCCCCTTCACGACGGCCCTCCTCGCCGGAGCGCTGGCTGGAACAACAGTCGACCTCTCCCTCTTCCCTCTCGACACCCTCAAAACCCGCCTCCAATCCTCCGCCGGCTTCTTCCCCTCAGGCGGCTTCACGGGAATCTACCGGGGCATCGGCTCCGCGCTCGTCGGCTCCGCGCCCGGCGCGGCCTTCTTCTTCTGCACGTACGAAGGCACAAAGTCTCTGATCGCGCGACGTCTCGTTTCGGCGGACGGCAAGAACAAGAGGTGGGCCGACCCGCTGAGCCACATGCTCGCGGCGTCGCTGGGCGAGGTTGCGGCGTGCGCAGTGAGGGTGCCGACGGAGGTCGTCAAGCAGCGCGCGCAGGCGGGCCAGCACGGGGGGTCCTCGGCGGCTGCGTTGCGCGGGATCCTGAATCAGTATTCCACCGTGGGACTGGGTGGTGTGTGGAGGGAGCTGTACCGAGGATGGAGTATCACGGTGCTTCGCGAGGTGCCGTTCACCATCATTCAGTTCCCGTTGTGGGAGAGGTTGAAGAGGTGGGGGAGGGAGAGGAAGCAGAACAAGAACTGGAAGCTGAACGCACCGCAAACGGAGTACGAAGTTTCTGCCGTCGAGAGTGCGTTGTACGGAAGTGTTGCAGGTGCAGCTGCCGCGGGCATCACGACGCCATTGGATGTGTTGAAAACGAGGGTTATGCTGAGCAAGCAGAAGGTTAATGTCGGGGATGTGTTGAAGGACATCTACAAGGAACATGGCATCCGACCCTTCTTTGCGGGTATCGGGCCAAGAGTTATGTGGATTAGCATTGGAGGCGCCATTTTCTTGGGAAGTTACCAGTTTGCGGCCAATACGCTCACCGGGGCTGTGTTATAAGGCCGGGTCGAGGGGTAGTTACCATGAACGCTACGTGGTTGTGTTGATCAAAAGCGACGGAAAGATATGCATTGGAAGCTACTTAAAATGCTTCCTGCTCTGTATAACATGATCAAGCATATGGTTGAGTCAACCACGCTTGACAACTTTTCCGCTATGTACATTACTAGAAACGCCGTCGTACCCGTGCTGAGGAAAGGTATATAGAAACGCCGGGGTCTGCTTATGCGTGGACGAACACTAAGCTTCTACATATCCTTTTTTGTAAATGCCTACTCCGCTATGCTGTAGGGTTTGGAGGTGTGCTGGTGCCTTGAGATGGAGCAGACTCGGTTTCAGGGGCTGCTGGCTGAGGTGGCGGGTTCGAGATCTCCTTGCGCCCGTTCGCCTTATAATACAATTGGACATCATTTCCGCCCTTCCAAATGTGAGCGCGAAGGGTCGCGAGGGTCATGGTGATGGGTAACAACTAGGACTGTTAGTCGAAAGTTCAAGTGGCAGACGGGAAACACTTACCTGGTCATTACAGTAGAGCTCCAAATACTCGTGCGGTAACAGGGCGTCCGGCTCTGGATTTTCAACAGGAGTCTCGATACGCTCTGCAACGTAAGCCAGGATTTTCTTGACACGAAGCATCCTGTTGGCATTCAATCGATTGTTGCCATCCGTCGATGCGATGTCTGGTAGGCTGTTCTGCCACGGCTGCAGCACGAAAGACACCTTTACGGGCTCCTTCTGGGGGATTTGATTCTGAAGCAAGACTTCGCCCAACCACATGGGACCGCGCTGCTCAATGATATCAGCGCCTTGGCCTACGGTGTCCACGGTCCCTTGGTAAATGTTTGCGCTACCACCAGACGTCTCCTCTTGGAGGACGACTTTAGTCCCAGGAGACAGCTTTAGAACTGGTGTGTCGTTAGGCGAACTGGGCGTGATCTTCGTCTCGATCGTCTTCTCCGGGTTCTCGGTCAGCGACCTGTCGTAGTCATTGCGGATCCTCTGTATTGCGCCCAAGAAACTGTCGTCGACCTCCTTCTCGTGCGTTGATGATGCCTCGGATTCTTCCGCCTTCTCATCAACAACCGCGGGCTTCTCCGGCGCGGTTGTGGAGGCAGAACGTCCCATTTTCTTGCTGCCGAATGACATGCCCATACCCATGCGGAATTTCTTTCCAAAGGGGGTGCTCGGCGACTTTCCGTTGACCAGCTCCTTGTCTTTGTCTTTCTCTTTGTCCTTGTCTTTTTCCTTCTCTTTCGAATCTGCGTTAGACCTGGCATCAGCTGCCGGCGGTTGTTCTGTTGCAGGAGTTGCTGGCGTAGCAGTAGGCTTCGACGCGCCCTCGATGGGCCCGATGGCGCTGGTGAAGTAATCTTCCTTGTCGGTTGACGGGCGGCCGAATTGAGAAGACTTGTTGTCGATCGGGCTGCCTGGAGTCGCAACACCCTCAGGCACATCCTGAAGTTTCCCACCAGGACCTGGCGTTGCAAGGCCAATAGCCAAGCCAGGAGTCATTGGATACTGTGTGCCATTGGCTCGAGGAGTGCCCGTATTCTCGTCCCACTCTGTCGAACCGGTCGGCATGGTTATCGAAGACGGCGGGTTGGCACGGCTCGCTGCTACTCTACGTTCTACCACCTCGTTGAGAGCCTGGCGATACGCCTCGTCCCGCTTGATCTCCTCGTCAATCAAGCCAGCAAACAGATATCGAAGCACCCATTTGCCAAGGTTAACTGCAGATGTCAGCTTGCATCCATTGGATACATTGGGGGTTATCTTACTTCTTTGGTCTTCCCTGAAATCAATAGGCTCTTCCAACGTCAATTCGTCGGCGTACATCTCGGCATCAAAGCAGTTGAATGGCTCAAGCACCACTGTAAGACTACCCGAGCTTATATCAATGGAACACCAGGGCGCTACTGCTTCAGTGGTGTTGATCTCCGGCTCCACGTCTTCGAGGTGTCTTTTTCCGAAGCTCTTGATCGGCTCGCACTGCTTTGGTTAGGAATCTTTCTCGACCGCTGTACAATGCGCTTACCTTGATGAGATCCCACAGGAGCACATCGCCGGCAGTATCGAGTGTCAAGACTCTCCGTCTATCATTTAAAAGCTTGTGTTTCACAAGACCAAACTGGCCCTCAATAGTCTCCTCTGGGTTCTGGTGGATGGGTTCTGTTCCTTGCGGGATGTTGGCTCCTACAGCAGGAGGAGATTCAGCAGATGGGTTGGTCTGGATTGGGAAAGCTGCGGTATTCGAGATTCTTAGAATCGATCTGGCCGATATCTCTTTCTTCGGGGCATTGGCAGGAGGCGGGTTCGATGGCTGTCTGGGTCTGGAAGCTGTGGATGCCGCTCTTTGCCTCCTAAAAGCCTCGGGAAGCTGCAAATGCGGGCCGGTATCGACGTTAGACCATCGATTGATAGACGAAGTGTTCGTTGCTGTCCAGATGTAGTCACCTGCCGCAACGACCTTGCTGATGGAGTGAGACTCATGCGCGACGGCGACTGATAGACCCTCGTCCAGGTCATCGAGACTTCCGCGCACGTCCGTCTTCACGACAAAGCCGGAACGGTCACTGCTGTAGAAGGTGCCTAGTTCAGGGTCGTCCGAGAACAACGACCAGACACTGTCCTCGTGCATGGTAAAAGTGTACATACAACGTCCAGCGGTGACACTCCACAACTTGATGGTGTGGTCAGAACTAGCAGTTAGGACCTTGTCGCCAGCCTCATTCAAGAGAACGCCGCGGACGTTATCTGTGTGACCAACGAATTTGGTTACTCTCTTGCCAGACCGGGGATCCCACAGGCGCACGACAGATTCGGGACCGCCGTTGGCCATAATGTTGTGGCCAACACTAAGAGCGTAAATGGAGCCCTTCTCTGCAACCTCATCGCCCTTAGTGTCGATTTCGAGCGTCTTTCCACCACCGTTCAGATCCCACAGGTATATCTTGCGATCAAAGCCACCCGAGGCGACCCAGTTTACTGATCCGCCTGGAGGCGTTGCAACGCATTTGACGTAGTCGGCATGTTCACCAATCTTGTCTGCAATCTTGTTCGTTTCGGAGTTTGGACGCCAGACCTTGACGGTCAAGTCGTTGGAGGCTGTCACGACAGCGGAATTATCATTCGCGAGGACG
This sequence comes from Colletotrichum euphorbiae, assembly GCA_037178605.1. NCBI lineage: Eukaryota > Fungi > Ascomycota > Sordariomycetes > Glomerellales > Glomerellaceae > Colletotrichum > Colletotrichum euphorbiae. The sequence goes on from JAXCEF010000138.1 coordinate 110,760, forward strand.
ATATCGTTGATCCAGGACATGTGCGCCTGGGTCTGGGAGCGGAAGGTGGTCTTGGGTTTCTTTTCGGGCTGGGGGGCGCCAACCTTGAGATCGAGATTCAAGTCCCATGCGCAGATGAAGCCATCGCGAGCGCCGGAGTATCTATACGCCAGGATGGCTTATCAGTGACTGTCGGGGGGTTTGCGGTTCAGATCTCGGGAGTCGCGTCGCGGTATCTTACAGGATGGCGTTGTCCTTGTCGACGGCTAGGCCATTTACGCCGAGTCTATGACCACCGCCCTGGGAACCGGCCGGGAGCTCGAGGACTGCGACAACATGCTGATTAGCAAAGATGACTTGGGAGTACTGCATAGACCACAGTCTTGCAGCTGCTTGATGCGCTCGAAGGTGTGGACGTGCGGGGTTGCGTCGTGGACTATGGGAGACATGCGACGGGAGCGTGGGCGGCACACGAGCGGCGGTTACGAGCAAGACAAGCGCCGGTTTGGAGGAGACATACCGTAGCTGATCCTCTGGCGCGCCTTTTTAGCCATTTCGAGCGATAGCGCGAGTGTTGATTATTAATTACGCATGCGATATGGACAACGAAAACGAGATATGAGGGAGCGAGACAAGTAGAAGCAGTGGCACTTGGAGAGTAGTTGGTGATTCTGCGAAGTTGGCGATTTGGCAGTTAAAGGGTATGATGTATGGGTGGATGAGTAGATGGGGCAGGCAAGATGGGGGGTGGGCGAGGCTAACTAACGTTTATCGGTGTCGGCCATGTTCATGTTGGTGTTGGTGCAGGACGATTATTGGGAAGGATCCATCGCTACGACGTGATGTCGGGGTAGGTGCTAATTACAATCCGCTCTCTCACGCGCGGAACGGGTGGATTGGCAGGGGAGGTGCCTTTTGCTCGGTTTCTGTACGGCGTACGCGATACATCCACTGAGGGTAAGCACCCGGCCTCATCCTCCAGCAAAAGAGGATACTTCTCCGAGCCCGCAATTGAGTTCATCTTACCAGACGTTGTCAATGCCCCCGGAATCCACGCAGCAGCTATTGGACCATTTAAATCACATATTGGCTGCTGGCATGAACTGGACTGGACGGGACGAACATGTCAACCCAGCTCGACATGAAGCTTGAGGCATCTCATTCATGCGGTTCGTTAGTGAAGCAGGGTAAGGTACATACATCATCAGCATGACAGCGCTCACTACTGCAGATGGCTCCATTAGCGCCCCCAAGCGTCAGGTGCGGCAGCTGGCCGGCCACCCACCTTTGAACTTTGAAGAGCAGGGCATGCCGATATCCTTGGCCCGAACCTGGTCCTGGGAACTGGGTAAGGTACGGCGTGGCCATGCGACGAACCGTTGCACCATCAGGTCTGATCCAGAATCCCAGTCGAGATTTTCAAGAAGAACAAATATCGCTCCTGACGTCTCATTAGTGTCGCTCTAGAAGGTGGCAGGTCTGAAAGCTCAAATGGCAGTGGCTGGGAGGCAGCCAATTAAGACAGGAAAGAGCCACCCGCGTTCCGAAAAAGCATGGACCGCCGATTCCCCCCCTTCCAACTTCCTTCCTCCTGCCTATCTGTCGGTCCAACGTCGCGGTCGTGCCTGCCCAAAAAGCTGGCTCTCCAAGTGGAAAATATGTGGCCACCCTCCCTTGCTCCGAAAGCCCGGCCCAGACGTGGAATGCCCCGCGTCCTTCGTCCGTGTGACATCCATCACGCATCTGTCAACCTGCATCGTGACAACCAACTGGTTTCTCCCCACATTCCGTGTTAGCTGTATACTCGTTGATCCTTGCTGTTTTATGTGGATCGCTCAATACCTCGACGGTCTTCGACTTATTGTGACTTTCCTAGCCGCTGCCGTCTTCTCGACAGCGAGCGCTCGACAAGATTCCAAGGTCGAGTTCCGATGATGCGCCTAAGGCACTGACGACGCGCTCTTAATCATCCAAGTCCAAACGCTTCGTCGCGGCAACAAGCTTCTGCAGACCAAGAACACTGGTTCGGACTCCCGCCGCCGTAAGTGTGTCATCTCGAGCTCGTTGGGCATCATCTGGAACTGTCGTCAGCTCCGATGTGTCGCCCATCCGCCGGGTAGCCAGGCTACTCACCAAGCAAATCCTTCAGCTCCTTTTCTTCGCGAAGACAATTACGGCAACGGCCGGGGACGGGTCGAATCGCATTTTTGATATCGCCATCGCACATGGCATGGGGAACCTGCTCCGGTTGCTGGTCGGGAAGGTGGATCGTACGGTCGAGGGTAAGGCTTCGCGATGACTGGAAGAGGGAGCTGCCTCTAGCTGAGAGGCACTTGAATGTGTTCTGGTACTGCTTATGGTGGCAGTCCTTGTGGAAGGTGTAGATGTAGGTGCACATCTCGCCGGTTGAAAAGGCGGAGATCAATAGCAGGAAGCTGCAAGAGCTTAGTCTAATATCGTCTCGTAACACTCAGGACGCTTTTGAGTTATTTGCTTGATATAAGCCTGTTCTGGCGAACTTGAAGTAGTTGGGCGCGTGAGAGGAAGCTGGTTTGGTGAGGCTGTGGTTATGGTTCGCTTCAGTTGAGTTGTCGTTAGAACGGGAAGGGGCAACCAGGCAGGTAAGGTTATTAGGGTGAAGCCAAGATAACCCATTCTATTATTGTAGATATAATTCTGTGTTCTTCTTTCTATATAAAGAAAACACAAAGGAAGTCACTCATAGCAGACAATAATTAGTCACTGAAAGAGAGAACATCTAAGAGAGAACATCTTGATACAGTGAGTGAATCACTGTGACGATCCCTCAAAGGACCACAAAGGGCAGGAACTTTCGGCCACAACCCAGATCGGGTTCCCAAACAGGGACCCAATTCCATCAGCATCTACATCTGCATTTTGTCTATTCAGGATAGTCTGGCATTTTATTGCCTTCCATTGGGGCCCTGAATGGCTCCATGGCCCAGCTACCTCATGAAGGTCTTCGAACAATCATCTGTCTAACAGCTTTATTCCTACAGCTGCGGCGATGATCAAGCTCAGCCTCAACGTATTTCAAATTCAACCTCGACTTACATAATATATTCGTCGCGGCCCGCGGGTACCTTGACCACCAAGAAGAAAGTCTATATCCAACTTCCTAGCAGGGGGATGTTTTGAAGATGCGTGTTTCAACCGATCCCGCATGTGGTCGGACTTTTTGACGCGATATTCATGGTCCCAAAAAAGGGAAGTCAACATCTCTAATGAATGCGGATCTACCTCTTTAAGCGCCAAGTCAACAAATGCTAGTCTTTTTTCTTGTAAGTTCAGGAGACTTTACCAAATTACTTACCTAGGATTTCTTTTCCTTTTGGGTTACTATCTCGACCGCCACCATATCTCACATCTGCATTACATAGCCTAGGTTGACTTCCGGTAGCTTATAGTCCATCGCGCTCAGCGCGTCAACTTCATTCAAGAATTTTCCGATATCCGCTGCTTCCAAGAATGCCGGGCCTTTGCCAGGAAAAACATCCCGTCTGTTTAAATCCGAACTCGTGTCGGTGAAGCCGCTCCACGAGTCCACATCCATCTCGTCAAGGCGTCCCGTTTGCTCTCTTTGCATGTTAAACGGAAGAATCTGCCACCTTCGTTCCGGAGGCCACCTCGAAAATTTGCGTCCAGAAATGGTCGCAAGAAGGCATTTCTTCCGTCCGAGGCGAGCTTTGACGTCGCCACGGCAACCATCAGTAGATTCTGCAGAAGAAACGTTTCATTGACCTCTGCGTACATGATGAAGCAAAACCCCCACAATGCGATGATCATCCTCACGCGGAAGTTATAACGGCCATGACCTTACAGGCTATGCCCAAACCCTCGAGGCCTGACATGGTGATCGAACGAGTATGTTATGGCTCAAAAGCAGAGCTTCGGCGGTTTCGCGTGTGCGATTTGAGAGTTTGTCCCTCCGAAGCACAGTAATTGCAGAAACCGAGAACCGGTCAGGCAACCTTTGTAACGTCCCACACCTACTTCCGGACCACCCCCACATCCGGACCACCTCAAAATACCTCATCAAAAATGCATACCGCTACTTTCAAACTTAAATAATATCACTATTCTTTATCTAATTATTACTAGATTTTCTATAAAGTATAATAACTACTAGATGGCTTATTATACTGAAGTTGAAGTTTCTTAGGCACTTGAGGCTATTGCAGCTGGTACTAGCCTATGAAAAGCTTTATTATAGTATGGTGTGCTAAAGATCACTCTACTACGTTGAATTCAAGGGGCCCAGCTATGTGTTACAGTCAGCTATCCGACAGTAGGGTTCTGCTAACAGAAGCTGAGGGATGACGCTAGGTTAATAGTATGGTCTTGCTATGCTATGTGGCTAAATGAATCTTGGGGTTCCAGGAGTATAGTGATCAGTCGTAGTCCTCACAAGGGGGTTACAGTATAAGATAAAGCTAAGAGTACCTATTGGGGTAATCATGAAGTTAATTGCTGAAGAGCTATAAAAGTCTATTCCTAGGAGTCCCAAGTCCATACTATATATAAGTCCCAAATAGTCCCTAGTCCTACTATTAGGTAATCACCTCTATATATTAGTAATTGCAATTAGTTAGTAAGACTAACTAATTACTAAGCGCTTCCTTCTGCACTCCACTAATTATTCTTTATCTTATTATCACATAACTTATACTATAGTTCTTCCATACTATAGGCATCCCTAGTATCCCCATGATCCTATAGTATAAATATCCTGCTCTAGTCGTCTAACGCCTAGGTAGGTTAGTTAGTTATTATCCTTACAGAACGGGTTATAATATTAGGTCTCCCTCTCAAAGGTTTTATCCTCAAGACCTAATATAAGTAAGTCGTTAATCCCAGGTTAGGGATCTATTAATTATACTCCCTGGTTTTTCTATAGTGCTAATACTATATTAGGTTGCGTTCAAAAATCAAATTCATATTCCGCCTCTACTATTTATTATTACAATTATATGCTTCATATTACTAAGTTTAGTATTATTACTAATATACCTTATTTATATTATTATTTATTAGGGAAGCATTATAAGCTTCTCCCCAGAGGTGAAGTTTATAGCAAGTATACTCACTTAGGGCGTTTATGCGATGCGGTAGCTAATGCGGTTTGCGCTCATATGTGTTATTACTATACTATTATTTATTATTTTGCTAATTTATTCTTTAGTTGATTAATTACTGGATGAGGCGGCTTATTTAGAGGATACTGAAGTAGTGGAAGAGGAGGTATTACATAAAAAGGCTGCTGCCTTACGTACTGCGCAGGCCAAGTTAGATAAGTCTATAGCGCAGCTAGATCATTTAAGAAAACAGAAGAGGATAGTATTTTATAAAGGTCGTGAAGTCACTAAGGAGGAACCAGTAGCTTCTCCTATATTAGAGGCTCAGTCCATAGGTAGTTTTAGCGTAGTAGATTTAGATACAGTCTTAGGGGATTAGAATCCTAGTACTCCAAACTTTCTATTAGGTGAGGCGTCCTAGTTTGCTAGTATCCCTAATTATATAAATAGGTTAGCATCTCGTAGTTAGTCTTATTATATTAGTCTAACTATAGGATGGGGTTAAATAAACTAGGTCTTATTTTCGCATGTCCTCTTAGGTGTGGGTGCCATTTGTGGTTCATTCATTGTTTGCTATTCCCAGTATATGCGGAGTTAATCTTATGCGTGTTCGAGATTTATAGCTAGTTCCCATATATTATCCTCATACCCATACCCCTTCCACTTAATGAGGTATTAGGTTTCATTCTTATCTTTAATATAGTCAATAATTCATTCAATCTTATATTCTAGTTTATTTAATTCTATAATAATAAGGTTATTTATTTGCAATCCTTGTGGTGCTAGTTTGAGAAGTAAAATATGAAAGATTAGATAGCACTTTATGGTATCCAGTAGTGAGAGTTTATAGCTAACATCTAATAGTTTTTTATTAATTTAAAATAGTCCAAGTTTTTTATAGTCCAATTTATCGCTTAGTCATTTAGTTTTGATGTTTCATCAGGTGAGGTAGATACTATCTCCCTCCTTCAGAGTTGGTCCCTCAACTCTTCTCTTATCAGCGTATTTACGCATTCGTTCGCGCATAAATTTGAGGTCTTTGGGGAGTTCTTATTGAATTTCTCAAATTTTCTTAATATCTACCACAGCTTTAAGTGCTACTAGGCCCTATTGCAGTTCTCTATATGCAGTAGGGTTAAATCCGTAGTTAAGATAGAATAGTGATTCTTTTATACTTTCTCCTACTGCGCTATTATAGGCGAATTGGGCCATTAGTAGTACTCTCAGCTTCATCTTATACTATAACCCCCTTATAAGAACTATAACTAATTACTATACTCCTAGAACCCTAAGATTCATTTAGTAACCCAGTATAGCAAGACCACACTATTAACCTAGCGTTATCCCTTAGCTTCTATTAGCAGAACCCTACTATCAGATAAGCTGACTATAACACTTTAATTGCTCCTATTCAGTAAGTTAACCTTTAACGCTACTAAATAGTATAAGACAGGAATTATATTAACTCCCAACAACAACGCGCAGCAAGCCAATAGTGCTAGGAACATACAACCCACAGCCCCAAGACCCACAAACAACCAACAGGCCCAGACAGCCCCTACAAACACCCAGGAAACAATAAGCCTTCAACAGATATACGACATAATCCTCCAGCTCCAATAGGAAAACGCGCAGCTAGCTACCCAACACAGACCCAAGGCCAAATACCTAGAACCTGCTCTATACTCAGGAGAGCCAGGAACCCTTCAAGGATTTCTCACCCGCACCCAAGCCTACCTTCATTACTACGCCGCCTCATTTCAAGATGAAACCACAAAAGTTTACTAAGCCGCATCCTTCCTCAGGGGAGATACTCTCACCTAGTTTAAACTATTAATAAGAGACTAACTAGGTAGACTATATAACTAGTAAGATAAAGAAACTTAGAAAGTATTTGGGAAGTATAGCAAGTTTAAGAAGAAACTTTAGGAAGCCTTTAGAAGCCTAAATAAAGAATAGATCGCTAAACGCAAACTTACTAATCTCATATAAAAGGGATTAGCTAGTAAGTATGCTGCTAAGTTCTAATAGATTTTATCTAAGCTAGACTAGGGAGAAGAAGCCCTAATAGCTAAGTTCTACTAAGGCCTAAAGGAAGAAGTCAAGGACAAGCTCACACAACTTAACTGCCCCAAAGAACTCCACTAATATGTGGATACTATAGTTAAAATTAATAACTACCTCTATAAACAACGCCTTAAACGTAAAGGATAGTCCACTTAGAACAATAAAGTAGGACGAAACAATAATAGAAAAAAGGGCAACCCATACCAACCCAGTACTAACTACCGCGCTAAACAAACCTCTAACCACAGGTATAACCCCAGGGCCCCTCAGTATACCACTACCTATAGACACTATAGTAGACCTATGGACCTCAGCGCAGCCCATAAAGACAGCAAGCAGAATAATAACTAGAAGAAAGATAAGTAATACTATAACTGCAATAAGATAGGATATCTAGCTTATAAATATTAATCCCCTAAGAAAGAATACTTTCAACTAGTACCTAAGAAATAATAAGTAAGTCTCACTATTAAAACCACACCTTACAAACAACTTCATTAGACCACCTACTACAACAATAAGTGTGGAACCCACGCAGACCACAAGGAACATACAGAATAGTACCTAAAAAACCCTCATAGGTCAGGATATAATACTACTAGTATCCCCCCAGCACCTACATATACCCTAGCAGTAGGATACCAAACCTACTCAAAGGCAGAGAGGAAAGCCAACAAGCAACTTAATGGAATATTATATACACCCTCAGGTGTAGATATCAAAATCAACAACAAAGTCCGCATTACTAGGCTATAATAAGGACTTCAAGCATATAAGCTACAAATAAGAATATAACCCAAAGAAGTTATATAGCAACAACAGATTAGGTCACTATAAGCCTATATTAAGAGACAACAGGATACCAGGGACAACCCTAAGCAAATCCAGCAGATCAATAATAAAACAAAAGACCAAGCAGCAAGAGAACCTATATAGAACTATAAGATATAGCCCTCTTAAGAACAACGAGATAAGCTCCATTACGCCAGAAGAGCCAAATGGAATAAACTATCTGCTATAATAACTAATAAATAGCAGCTAAACCCAGGAGTAGAAAAATAGATTAAATAAACCTCATTTAAAATTAATAATACCTCATCCAAAGGAACTAGATCAGAGCTAGCTAACTACTTAAGGTACCTCCATAAAAAGGAGATTAACCCTCACTAGGACGACCAGGAAATCGCCTTTTATAGTATATCCAGACGCAAAAGAAAAAACCTCTCATTCACAACATAAGTTAAAGGAGATCATGCCCATCTCAACCCCATACACAACCAACACTATCATATGTTCTGGGCTTAGTGCCTCACGGACCACTATAATAAACACTAAGCTAATAAGTATAAGTATAACTTCTATCCTCAAAGATATAACACCAGACCTATCACATAATACTACCTAGAGAATTAACTCCCTACATAAGACTTAGCCTAAATAATCAATAATAATATAATATTATTCAAACTATATCATTACTACCCCATAAGATATCTCAACAACCCCTATATGGAATAGGACCAATACATAAACAACAAATACTAAATCCACTTAGAAGAAAAAGCCAAGGCATAATAGAGACAACTCCAGCGCTAACAGTCAAAAAACTAAACTCACCTACTAATAAGGAATAATAACAGGCAAAAACAACAAGGTTCCTATACAGCGCAATAGCGCAAAAAACTCAATAATACAAGCACATACAAGTCTAAATATAACTTAACGGAGAATAGATTACCGCAATAATTAATAGCGGAGCCTAAGGAAACTTTATTTCGCCCAGAACAGTAAATAGACAACAGATAACCTAGAATAAGAAAGCAGTTAAAGACTACTATAACCTCAATACCATTAAAGGAGAACAAGTCTAGTACAGCAGAGGACATATTAATACAGAGACCGCGCAACTCCCTTTGTAGATCTATGGCTGGAATAAGCAACTAAACTTCAATATTACAGAGATAGGAGACAAATATAACGTTATCCTCAGAAGACCATAGTTATATAATAGTAACCCATAGATAGATTAGAGAACAGGCTAACTCCATTAGAACCAGGATTCAGTTACTAAACAGCAGCCAAAAAAGGGCGCCTCAAATAAACCTTATAAAATAACTAAAGCAAGAAGATTTCTCGCCTACCTACAAATTAAGGACGCAAACGCCAGGACGTTATTAGCAACAGACATCAATAGAGAAGATTAATTACTATCTATCCCAGCAGAATACCAGCAGTATAACAAACTATTCGCCAAAGAACTCAACACCAGATTACTAGAACACAGCAGCTATAATCATAAGATTAAGCTGAAGCCCAGAAAAGAACCAATATTCAAAAAAATCTACAGACTCAATCAAGAAGAAATAGAAGCACTTAACGCTTACCTAGAAGAGAACCTCAAGAAAGGATTCATTCAACCC